>QANU01060554.1:195068-263804 GCA_003254905.1 Nissolia schottii | reverse complement strand
TAACTTTGTTAAGAGTTAGTTGTAGTTAGTAGCTTGTGTTAATTAGAAGGGTAGTTAAGTTAGTTACAAAGTAACTTGCAACTCAAGTCACTATCTATGTGTATATAAGAGCCTTGCTCTCTAACTTGCAATACAAGTTTTTCATTTTCAATCCAATATGCTTTGCACATTCTGTTACGTAGTGTTTTCACAAAAAAAAAAATTGTCAAGCCAATATAGCATACGATATGGGCTATTATTTGTAGAGTTAAAAGCGGATTAAGTAGCATGTGAAAACTCAAACCTAAATTATGTTTAAACTTGAGTAGAAGACCAATCCCAAAATTATGTTTAAACTTTAAACATGTTTAAAAATTGGAACCATTTGGAATGATTTAAAAAAAATACTTATATTTAATTATATTTTAAGTATATGTTTTTTAAGAGGTTTAGTTTATATTTATAAAGTAGTTTTACACCTTATTTTACTACTTTTAAGAAGTGAAACATTTTAAACTTATAAAAAAAAGTGATTTTTTAAAATTGTATTTAACACGTTATTTAAAAAATTATTTTTTTAAAGTTACTGTTAGTAATGATTTTTGTTTTTTGGTCATGAACCAGGACTATCTTTTTGGTCATAAAAGAGTGAAATTTTTGTTGGGCCCAAACATTGGCCCATGAGTCCAGCTTCAGTAAGTCCACTGCTATTCGGCTCCTTCCTTCATTGCGGCGTGTTGAGGTGTCCGCGGCGGCGGAAGGGGCGTAGCATAGGCCTGTGCCGTTGCCGGCGGCGGTGGAGGCAGAGCACGCTTCAGAGTTGAGACCCCGTTCTTCGAGATCTGAACTCTTCAACCTTTTCACATGGCACCTCTGCTAGGAATTTCCAGCACCTTGTTCTCTCGCCCTAAACCCTATTATGCTCCTCTTTCTCAACTTCTCTTCCTCCGATCCATGTCTTCCATGGTTTTTGTTAAAGGTACACTTTCTTTTCTTCCTTGTTGTTGGTAGCAGAATTTGTAGTATTTTGATGCTTCCTAAAGACCTTAGATTCTGCTCAAGCAATTGATTTGATTATGGAAAGTTGAAAACTGTAGAACACGATTACATTATTTCCTGCTATCGTGTGACATTGGTTTTAGGGTTTTAGCATGTGAATCAAAATAAACCAGTGGCTTAATTGAACAATTTGATTGGTACAATCTGTGTTGCACTTATTTGCTATGAATATTTTGGATGAAAGACGAATCCGGGGTGAGCAGTTTGAAAAACAAGTAACAGGAACAGCACATTAGCTTTTCATATGAGTAAATCTGTGCTAAGAAAACAACTCTATCCCATGAAAAGGGAAGAAAATTCTGATGCAAAAAAGGACGCATTGCCGCCGAAGAATTTCACTTTCCTCCTTCTTGATTAAATGAAATTTAGGGCTACATAATGACCTTTAAGGATTAAAGAAAAAATGACAGGTTATGACTATGATTCTCATGCTGGCATTTACTGTTTCCTATGATTAGTTTTTCTTAGAATGCTTTCTTCTAAATTTCTGATATACTCACTGTTGCAATTAGCCTGATGTAGGAACTGCTGAAAAATGAAAGTAACTTGAGGCCTTAAATAGGATTCACGAAACCGCTTAAATTACTTGACATTGTGGAAAGGTTCATTGAAACGCAATTTGACTATTTTCTTTCACCCTTCAATTTTTTTGCTCCAAATGGATTCTTGTAGTGTGTTTCTTGCAGCATGGCACACAATACTTACTGTTGTAGATGTATTTCATGATTTACCCCAAACTTGAGACTCTCTTGCTTTGCTGTTAACATGAACTGTATATCTTGGTGCAGGTTTAGCATTTTCTACCACAGAAGAGAAATTAGCCGAAGCCTTTTCGCAATATGGCAGTGTCCTGAAAGGTATGTGCTTCTATTGTCACTGCAAGCTTTAAACATTCCCAGATCATAATCCTAATGCAGCCTATCATTTCCCTTTTGCAGTTGATATAATACTGAATAAAGCCAAGAATAGATCCAAGGGTTTTGGATATGTGACCTTTGCTAAGGAGGAAGAAGCCCGCAAGGCACAGATGGCCATGAATAGAAAGGCTAGAATCTACTATCTTTATTTGTTTTCCTTTAATGAAATACCAAAATTCATGAAATGAACAAACTCTTCTTTTTCTGTTAGTGCAGATATTACATGGACGGGTTTTATATGTGGACATGCAACCACCTAAGAAGTGAAACATATCTTCTTTTGAAGAGGCAACGATTGATGATTGATGCTCAAATGATTAGCATGAGTAAACACTAAACATTCAATAGTTTAATCCTCAAGGGGAAGGGGAGACAGGACCTTAGAACAGCAGCATCTGCTGTCAGCGTTTCCAGAGAACAATGTTCCTTTGTTTTCATTGTAAAGTTCTTTATATGTAGATACACACCAATGAATGTGTGTGGGTATATTGTAACACCTATCAATGAGACAATGAGTGCTTATTGAACAAGCAGTTGGATCCCTATATTGTCTCGTACACATTTTCACATATGATGAATGTATATCAAACCTGATGAGTTTAGGATATTTTATTTTATCAGAATCTGATTATAAATTCTCTCACAATCTCAATCATTTTCCATGTACTGTCACGCCCAGTTAAATAATTGTCATCCCGAGAAAAATAGAAACCTTCATTATCGATGTATGGAGTGAAATATAGGATACAAAATATGTACTGAAAAAAATATAGGATACAAAACTCACTCTACTTTTATTTTTTATAAATTGAAATACAACTTTGGATAATACTTGATCCTCTCATGTCATTATGTTGCAATTAAATTTTAAAACCAAATGAACAACTTAGAAACGGTAAAACTTATGATATTATTTCTCTCTTTTTCTTTTAAATAGTTGATCCATTTCTTCATCATAAATATTATCCAACGTAGAAGAGGGTTAGAAGAACATGACTTGGAATGATTCATACTTGAAAATTTCTGACTGTAAAATTCGTACCAAAAACCAATAAAATACTCTCTCTATGTAGAATTTTTCATGATATTGAAAAAGTAGTGCAAATTTGTGCATTAAATTATGTGTTTTTTTTAGTAAAGATATTTTAACTATGACTAATCTTTTCACAATAATTAAGTTAATATAAAGTGATAAATTATTAATGATAAAATTAAATTATATTTAAAATATCAACTTATACACTTTAATAAATAACATAAAATTTCTCTTTTAAAATAATTGCTTTTAAATACGTTTGAATTTATTTAGTTCACCAAAAAAAAAAAAGAAAAACCGCTTTATAAAAATTTTTCTAGGCACAAGCCCAACGTGTTGTTTATTTAATGAAAAAAAAAAAAAACAAAACTTGTTCTTTCCGTTCCTGAGCTCTGAGCAAGAAAAAAAGCAGAGAATATGGAGAGCAGAGAAGACTTGAGATCGATTCTACCGTACCTACCGGTGGTGATGCGTTCTTCCACCCTGTTCTGGCCGTCGCAAGTGGTGGAAGCGCTCAGGGAGCTCGCCAGAGGCCCTCTCCACAGTCACGTCGACTCAGGCCGCATCCTCTTCCTCGCAATCTCCGACATCAGAAGCTCCCTTTCTCTCTCTTCAAACCCTTTATCCCCTTCCGCTTCCCATGGATACTCACTCTTCTTCGATGAGGTAATAGTTCCCAGGTAACTTCACACCCCCCAATTGGGTTTTCTTCCGACTTTTAAGAGCTCAAAGTTTCAATTTTGAAATGTGGGTTCTTCGAGTTAGGATTTTTGGGTACATGGGTGTTGAGTAAACCCTTCAAATAGTTAGTGGAGAGAGTATGAAAATGGTCATATTAGTCCTTAAAGATTCCAAAAGTAGGTGATAGTCCTTTGACATCGATCACATTAGTCCTTCCCAGTATTAACGTGATTGGTTTTTTCCAACCTCCAGGGCTAATATCATCATTTTCATAACTTGGAGATGAATTTGACTGAAACTGACAATCCTATGGACGAATTTGAAGATTTCGGAATTGCTTCTTTTATACATATATCTCAGGGGTCACGTGCATTTGTGTTAGTTAGAGCAGTTACTTAGTTAGTTGAACTTGAAAGTAACAATTATAAGTTATTCATCTAGTGTATCTATCTATATATGCATAACTGGTTGATTGGTTCTTAACATTGCTAAAACATGGAGCCGTTTAGTCAACTTTTGCAGAAGTTATGAGCCTTTGTGTTTGTTTCAGCTGATTTCTAGAGAGGGATCAAGAAAGTGGTTTGAGGAGGTGATTCCAGCGTTGGCAAAACTGCTTTTGAGGTTGCCCTCTTTGTTGGAAGCACACTATGAAAATGCTGATAAAGTTGTAGATGGAGGGGGAGGTACTGTTGGAACTGGTCTTCGCATACTGGATTCACAGGAAGCAGGGATAGTGTTCCTTAGCCAGGTTTGCTTGTGTTAGAGTTTGGGTGCTTTATGTGCTTTTACTACTAGAATATTAGAATTATTTGCTGCCACATAAGTACTCAAAATCAAATAACTTAAGTCACTTGACAACTCTTGCATGAAAGGCTGCTGCTCCTACTGTCATTGTATGATAATTATAATTGTCATTTACTCACTGACAATGGTTATAATTTACCTTATCAATTCCTTGCCTGTCAGGAATTGATTGCCGCTCTTCTTGGGTGTTCGTTTTTTTGTCTATTTCCAGACCATGACAGATCTTTGATACGTCTTCCAATGATCAACTTCGACGAATTGTTTGCGTATGAAATCTCTAGCTTTGTTTTTTCCGGACCTCCAAGTAGTCATATAAACTTGTTCTGTAACTTCTGTTGTTTGTTTTAAATCTTCACTTTGATTTTGATATCTTATTTCTCTCAGTGGTGTCAACATGCTGTATCCAACGACATATGTGGGTTTGCCTATGAGATGGTGACTTAATATGAGAGAGTGTGCGTGTGTGTGTGTGAGAGAGAGAGAGAGAGAGACGGGGGGGGGATTGAGTTTGATCTAGGTCTATACTGTTATAGCCATCATATTTTACTAGTATTATCGATCACAAAATCGTGTCTATTTGCAGAAGTTACTTGAATGTGTTATTTCGACGTTTTGAAAAAGAAAGTATTCTAATCCAAGTGGTCAGTTATGCTTCTGCATTTTCAGGAGTCTGTATGATTATCACAGTGAAAAGCAGGAAAATAAGATTTGGTGCATCATTCACTATTTTCAAAGGATAAGTTCTGATATGCCTAAGGGTGTTGTCTCTTTTGAGCGAAAAGTTCTTCCCTTTGAAGGTGATTCCAATCTCATTTCTTACCCAAATGATAACTTTTGGAGCACTTCAGCTGTTCCTCTGTGCAAATTTGAGGTAACTGAAGGAAATTTATTTTCAATTGTTGGCTAACTAGTTTCTTTTTGGTTTTGTGAATGCACTATTTAGTCTGCAATAGATAATTCTTTGGCATCTTAATAGGTTCACAGTTCAGGACTCATAGAAGATCAAGCAAGCGAAGCTGTTGAAGTGGATTTTGCAAATAAATATCTTGGTGGTGGTGCTCTTGGAAGGGGCTGTGTACAGGTGTTCATATTACCTTTAACCTTGCATGCTTAAATCTTTGGCATATATGATGGCTTTTTTAGACCATAGTTCCATCCATATATGTTTGATACGCATATGCATGTGGTGTAGTGTACATTTTATATTAGCAACTTTTGCCCTTTTGTAGATTCTGTAGGTTGAGATATGTTTTCTCAGTTAAACTTTTCGAATGCTGATACAAATTTGCTTGTAAATTTAGGAGGAAATTCGCTTCATGATAAGTCCAGAATTGATTGCTGGCATGCTCTTCTTGCCATCCATGGAAGATAATGAGGCTATAGATATTATTGGTGTGGAAAGGTTCTCTAGTTATACAGGGTGAGCAGTACATAGTGCTTCTCAACTCTAATTAGAAACGAATATTATTAGTGGTTACTGCTGGCCTTACTTATTTCAAACGTGATGGGAGGTTATTTTTCCTTTCCGTTTCAAGTAAGGAGGAAGAAAATCATGTTTCTTGATTCTTATGCTTAGCATAGTGAATTTTCCCAATTGCTCTGTAGTTTGCTGTAGGTTGAAACAGTTAAATTCTCCTTTTTCTTCTCTGTTTTCTGTTTATCCACCTATTTTCAACAGTTGTTTCAATGAAAATTACCCTCCCAACAATAGAAAAAAATTAAGTATTTGTTGTTATGTATGTTGCTGTATTCTTTCTATATGGTAACATAGCGAGGTGAACTAAATTTGAAAATATGTATCTTATCTGATGTCACATTATGTGTTTTTCTGTTACTGTGATTGCTAGGTACTTTTTTCATAACCTAGTGATAAAAGTATCTCCTGATTTCTTTAGGTATGCATCATCATTTCGATTTTCTGGTGATTATGTCGATGAAAGGGGAGTAGACATCCTTGGAAGACGTAAAACCAGGATTGTTGCAATTGATGCATTATGTAGTCCAGGGATGAGACAATACAGGGCAAAATTTCTATCACGGTTAGTTATTCTTGGTTTATGTTGCCACTGCCCAGGATGTTGCCAATGTTTGATGCTTGTCCCTTGAAATTTGTAATTATTTATAAAAGGGTGTTCTGCATGCATCCCCTGCAAAGTAGAAACTCTTTACAGAATTTGTTTTAGTAGCCGTGAATAGCTTTTTTATTTATTTTTTCTTCATAAAACAAACTGTGTTTAATCTGTTTTATTATAGCTATAAAATAAAGATTATCACAAAATGGAATTATTAGGAAAAATATTTACAGTTTAGTAGGAATTAACCACTTAACTAGTTAAAAATGTTCAAAGTATGGTTTTAGTAGCCACTTAATTATTTGAGCGATTAATGGTTTCTAAGCTGGAAATACTTTTGCAAAGAATTCAATATTTGTAACCTTCCTTTTGATAAGTGGGTAACCATCCAATTTTCTCCAAACAGGAACATAAGCAATCCATAAATTTTTCGTATATATGTAATATATAATTTCTTTACCCTTTTTTAAGCTCTAACATATTCTGAACTCTGCTTGTTGTTCCTACAGAGAGATCAATAAGGCCTTCTGTGGTTTTCTATACCAATTTAAATACCAGCAGTATCAGAAAATATTGCAAGAGAAGGGATGGTCATCTGTACGGGTTGGTTTCTTCCATGCTCTAGAAACAACAAAACTTGATATTTGGTTGAACAACTATGATTTAATATGAAATTCTCATTATGACTTTTTGAATATTTTTTTCCTTCGCAGTTTGATGCTTCCGCCTCAACATCTAGGGAACCAAATGAAGCAAAAATTTCAAATCATGAATCTAGAAATTTTCAAAATGACTACCAAATGATGGGGCAGGGCAATAATATTGGGGTTGCAACTGGAAACTGGGGGTGTGGTGCCTTTGGAGGAGATCCTGAATTGAAGGCCATAATTCAGTGGCTCGCGGCTTCTCAGGTTGTTTTGTAATTTTGCCTCGTTGCATGTTTATTAGTCCTGAGAACTTGCCATATTAGACTCTATTGCACTGATCATTGACCTGGCATGCTTGATGACCTTGAATTATGTCTGGTTCATGCCATACAGGCCCTAAGACCTTTCATAGCATACTACACATTTGGCTTGGAGGCATTGCAGAACCTAGACAAGGTAAATTGAACTCTCCTTCGTAGTCGTAGAATCTTGACTCGTGGCTGATGGCATTCCCGATAGGCATCTGCATTGAAATTAGTAGTATTGGTTTTTATTTCATACTCAGATATTGAGCATTTTTTTTTCCTCGGACAATGTTATGTAGCTGATATTTGCATTCAGATTAAAGTGACATCAAGAAGAATGGCTTAGTTAAACTTAGATTTTACTAGGGTTTCCATTTTCTTAGTGGTTTGTTTTACACATGAATCTCTCCATTATTTGCATTGCCTCCTTCATTACTCATTTCGCCATAATTAGCAATAGAGCAGTCCATCAACCGGTTATCTTCATCTAGATGAGTACCGGAAACATGTTCCACACTTATTCGCTGTGAAGATTTCTTAGTAGGTATTTTGGGTTGATGTTGTGGCAGGTGGCGCGTTGGATTTCATTGCAAAGATGGACAGCTGGGGACCTATGGAACATGTTGGTTGAGTACTCAACAAAGAGATCAGATGGCGAAACTACTCTTGGCTTCCTCCAATGGCTCCTGCCATCAATACATGGTCATGTTGCTGCCATGGACTCATCAAATTAGCCATAATCTTATTATTGATTGCCTTGTTCTTTGTCAATATCTGTTCACTATTTGAATAAAACTTGTAATTACTAGAAAAAAATGAATAGCTGCAGAAGTCAATGTTCTTTTGAACTTGTGTACACTATGTACAGTTTGATTTGGGGAATGCAAATTCGGTCATTCTTGCATCCCTATTGCAATAACAAGTTAACCTGGTTTTATTGCTATAGCTATTCTATTATTCGCTCATGAAAATTGTATAATTAAATTTGGCTCAATATTTTTATTTTTTAAATCTTAGAAATTGCTCTAATTGTGTTAAGGGTTCTAGTTAGATAATATTTCCTCAAAGTATAGTATTTATAGAACTCGAAGCATTCACGTTGTAGGGAAAATTTACCTAGAGTCATAATTCGTTAAATATTAACACCACTTCAATTAATCTTTAGAAAAAGAATTTTATAAAGCTTGACCATAAATTCTAAAACGTGTATATCTATATTGTTTTTGGAGAAATGCTACACAACCGAATAAATTATAATAACATTTTTTCTTGTAGAATTTAATTTTTTTTTTATAGATTCTTGTAGAAATTATAGCAGTGGTTGAATTGATAGAAATTATAGTGATATATTTGAATGAAATAAGATGGTAGTATTAATTTATTTATCAGTTTTTAATGTGTTCAAAATAATAGTGAATGTTGCTAAGGCCTAAAAAAAAGTAAGTAAATAGTCTTCACTCATGAGGGTTTGAGGTTTAGAATTTTATAAAACTTGACCATAAATTCTAAAATATGTATATTAGTATTGTAGAAATTATGGTGGTGGTTGAATTGATAGGAATTACAGGGATATATCTAAATGAAATGAGATGGTAGAATAAACTTATTTATCTATCTTTAATCCGTTCGAAATAAAAGAGGAGGAGGTCAATACCTCAATAAAAATAAAAAGGTATGCAAATAGTCTTCATAGAAGAGAGATTACATCTCTATGGTAGAATCAACAATAATGTTAAAATCACCTCTGCATCCTAAGATCTCTTCTTGGCTAGCCAATTAGCACAGACATTCACCTCACGCAGCACACGCTTCACATCAGCACTCCAACTTCTATTAAGCCAATCTCTAATATCAAGGACCAGAGTTTGGTAAGAACGAACCACATCAGAACTCAATTTAATGATGCATACTGTATCAAAAAAATCACTCAAACGCGACGGAAACCATGATCCTAAACTTTTTTCAACACATTATAATGCACAATAAGGAGTTCGAATAATAAATTATCAAAAAAGTCGATGAAATCAATAAAACTCAATATTCACCTACAATCATCTCCACGAAAAACACCACCAAGGCCAATATTACCCCGGCGACCCACCAAAACTAGCATGGATTTCTGGTAGAGCTCTATCAACATTAACTTATTTATCCCATGATCAATGATGATGATGATCATTAAATATTTTTTTAGTCCATGTAATATCAAAAAGTTTGTTTAATTCTTAAAAAAAATTTGTTAGGATTTATTCTATAAAACTTTTTTGTAAAAATTTAACAAATTAACTACATAAATTCAAAAGAAACAAATTTTTTTTTATAAAGACTAAATATTGAAAGAAATTTTTTTTAGAAACCTAATACAAAGTTTTTAATATTATAAAAACTAAAAACTAATTTTACCTCCTGATAATAATAATAATAATAATAATAATAATAATGATGTCCCGTCAAATTTCTATTACCCTATGTATTTTTGGTTTTAGTTGATTTTTTTTTTGAAAAAAAAAAATGTCCTGCTACTTGCTACAGAAGCAAAACTGCAAAACCCTACTTAAACCCCTCATTTCTCTCTCTCTCTCTCTCTCTCTCTCTCTTGAAATGGCGAAGACGCACAGTGCTGTGGGATTGCTCTCAGCTGTGGCAGCTGCTGCTGGTTTCTCCCATAACAATGCCTACGCCGATGACACCTCCTCCTTCAAGTTCCCTTCTTTTTCAACTCTTCCACCTCTCTTTCCCTCTTCCGGTGCCGATTCCACATTGCCGCCGGAGGACACTCCGCCGCCGCCGCCGCCGCCGAAGGTTCGAAATGACCAGCCTAGAACCACCTCCGCCGGCTTTGATCCGGACGCCCTCGAGAGAGGTGTCATGGCCCTCAAGGAAATCAACACTTCGCCCCACGGCAAAAAGGTCTTTCCTTTTCTGAATTTCCAATTTCATCCTTTTTTTTTTTTCTCTCTTCTGAACCCGAATTGTGGTTAAAATAGGTCCATGATTCGCACTTGTGGTTTTGTTGTTTTTTTTTTGTTTTTTTTTCCTTTTCCATTTTATTGAATTCTGATGAATTTGCGTTTATTTATTTATTTATTTTTTAATGTTGAAGGTCTTTGAATTTATGAAAAAGCGAGAGGAAACAAAGCAAACAGAATTGGCTGCTAAGGCTGCTGAGTTTAAACAAATGCAATCGCAGCATGAAACCGTAAGTTGATCCTCATAATAACTATATATGTATATATGTGTGTGTGTGTGTATATATATATATATGTATGTATGTATGTATGTCTGTATGTATTTGAAAGCAGCTTCTGAAGCTCTAGGATTTGTTTCTGGAATCTGGATGATATACATGCATGGAATTTTTTTGCATTGTTGATTGTTACTTTAGAATGTTGATGTTGTTGTTGTGTGTATTGTATGTTGTGTTTTGTAGCTTCAGCTATCAATTGGTTTTCCTTTCAGGAAAGACGACAGATTATATATGACGAACAAAAGAAGCTAGCCCAGCACCAGGCTCAAACGAGATCGGAACTGGCCAAGTATGTGGATGAGTTGGCAAGGAAGAGGATGCAGGTATTTAACCTTATGAAATCATGGTTTTTTTTTTTTTTCCCCTTTTTTTTTTGTATCTGTTATTCTATGGAGTGATTCTCACTCTTGTGATATATTATTAGGCAGAAAATGATCACCAGAGATTCAGGAACCAAGAGCTTGTAAAACTGCAAGAAGAATCGTCAATAAGACAAGAACAGGCTCGGCGTGCAACTGAAGAACAGATTCATGCACAGCGAATGCAATCGGAAAGAGAGCAGGCTGAGATTGAACGTGAAACAATCAGAGTCAGGGCTATAGCAGAGGCAGAAGGAAGAGCCCATGAAGCAAAGCTAGCGGAAGAGGTTAACAAGCGAATGCTAGTTGATCGCGCTAATGCAGAGAGAGAGAAATGGGTTGCTGCCATAAATACTACTTTTGAACATATTGGAGGTATAACTCTACCTAGTAGGTAGGCAGATACACATCACACAATATGTGTGCGCGTGCATGCGTGGTTTTAAATGAATGAACACGTCATTTTTATACACATGCGATGAATTTCACTGAAATATTTTGCAGTACTTTGTTCTTATATCTATGTTACTTTCATAGTTTCATTTAATTGGTGAATTACTTTGGCTTTGGAATTTCCCTTATTATTCAGCAATCAGCGGCATTGTTATTTGTGGGTTCAACTAGGCTGTGTTGTTTATTTATTTATTTTTCCAATTACTCTGTTGTTTTCATTTATGTGAAGTTTTTTTTCTTTTTGCTTAACTTCGGATTTGATGAACTCAATACTAATTGCTAAGTTGAAAGTTTGATTTATCTTTTGCAGGGGGCATCAAAGCTATTCTAACTGATCAAAATAAGTTGGTTGTAGCAGTTGGTGGAGTGACTGCTCTAGCAGCAGGGGTCTACACAACAAGGTTTAAGATGTTGACAAAGCTTGATTTAAAATTATATTTGTCATGACAAGCATGCCTTAGAAGTCTGTGTTCATCAGTTTATTTGTGTATTTATTAAATGTTGATGGCATTTTCTTATCGTGCATTCATGCCTTTGTGTTTTATTGATGTTTTTTAACTCAGCCCAAACTGGTCATTTCACCTCTACTAAATTAATAGATTTCTGCTCTGGCTTCAGCATTAAATCAGGTTCGCTAATACTTGAGAATGTTTTTAGCCGTGATTTGTGCATTGACAAATCATCCCATGTGCTTTCAAACGTGGAATTTGTCAATCACCATAGATGTTCTTCCAGCAGTAAATATATTTTCACGATTAAGAATGAATTCATGATACCAGCTTACTTATGTTCAAGCCAACAAAACCTGTTAGTTGAAGCCTGATTCTATTTTATGTATTTTTGTTAAGGATTGTTGCTGTTGTATCGAATGGGTACTAATCTAGTGGGTACTTTGTAGCTTTCATGAAAGGCATGGAAATAAAAACTCTAGTTTTCGTGTTTAGTTAGAACAAATGTTGCCTTTGGAATTTGTTTAAAGTTCCAATTTCTAATATCTTGAAACATGTTTCAAGTTTCAACATCTGTTGGTAGCAGATACAAACTCTCTCTGAATGACCTAAATACCCAAAGTTGGTGGAGATCAAAAGATATTTCAATAGTGTTCCCCAACCTTCCTCATTTTTAAAGATTTTCACGTTGAAGTACTTTTTCTGTTTTTTCTTTTATTTTTTTCTCTTACTATATTGATCTATTTCTTATCTTCTTCCATGGAAAGCACTTTTTTGACCTTTGTATGCTTGAGTTGTTCATGTTCGTATTGGGCTTCAGGTAATGCTTTTAAGTTGTTGTCAGATAGTTATTGCTTATGGTAGTCTTTTTTATCTAATGAAGGGAAGGTTCGCGAGTTATTTGGGGATATGTAGAAAGAATATTGGGACAACCTTCACTGATTAGAGAGTCCTCGAGGGGTAAATACCCCTGGTCTGGCATATTTTCTCGTGGCATGAGCTCCCTGTCTCGTCAGAGCAATCCAGCATCTGCTTCAAAAAATGGAAATGGTTTTGGTGATGTGATTTTGCATCCTTCTCTTAATAATAGAATTGAGCGGCTGGCATCTGCAACTGCACATACAAAAGCACATCAGGCACCATTCAGAAATATGCTTTTTTATGGCCCTCCGGGAACAGGAAAGACAATGGCTGCTAGAGAGTTGGCTCATAAATCGGTATGAGATCTCAATTTTCTGTTGCCTTGCAATTCTAGTCTTCAAGTATTACATGCTGCCCACTTTCTATTGCTAACAATAATTCAAAGGCCTGATATTTTATTTTAGCTTCGTTTACCTTTCCAAGTTCATAATTTTTTTGCTTAATTTATGAGTCTAGAATTCAGTAGTCATTGAAAATGGATATTCATTAATTACCATACTACTGATTAATGCATGTTTTATGAAACTTCAAACAGACTATGTTTTAATTCAGTTGGCTTTTCTAGTGCTCATTTTTTTCTTTCTCTCAAGGTAAGATTTTTATTTTCTTTACGATAAATTTTGATTTTTTTTTTTAACGCAGGGATTAGATTATGCCTTGATGACTGGAGGAGATGTCGCACCTCTAGGATCACAAGCTGTTACAAAAATACACCAATTGTTTGATTGGGCTAAGAAATCAAAAAAGGGTTTGTTGCTTTTCATTGACGAAGCCGATGCATTTCTGTGCGAGTAAGTTCAATGATTCTTCCTTGATCACCTATTTATTCTACTTCTTTTTGCTCATAAAAGTTTTTGTACGAGATGATGATACGCCAATGTTATACGTGAAACATAAAATTGCAGTTATCTGTTGTAAGATGCAAGCCACCGGAACAAGATTAACTGCCATACAAAACATGATTTTCTAATATAATTTTGTTGGGCATGTATTTGATGCTAAGAAAAAGTTCCGTAAATTATCTGAAAGTTAACCTGAGAGGGTTGATTGCATTGCATGAACTTTGCAGGCGAAACAAGACATATATGAGTGAGGCTCAAAGAAGTGCACTAAATGCCCTTCTCTTCCGAACCGGCGACCAGTCAAAAGACATAGTCCTTGCTCTTGCCACAAACCGTCCTGGAGATCTTGATTCAGCGGTGGCTGATCGTATTGATGAGGTCTTGGAATTCCGTTTGCCTGGCGAACAGGAGCGCTTTAAACTGCTAAAGCTCTATCTAGATAAGTACATAGCTCAGGCTGCATCAAGAAAACCTGGTTTGGTCCGAAATTTGTTCAAAGGAAAACAACAACAGATAGAGATAAAAGGAATGACTGAGGATATCATACAGGAAGCAGCAGCTAAGACTGATGGATTTTCTGGAAGAGAAATCGCGAAACTGATGGCAAGTGTACAAGCTGCTGTATATGGAAGCAAGAACTGTGTGCTCGACCCCATCCTCTTCCGCGAAGTGGTAGATTATAAAGCTGCAGAGCATCAACAGAGGAGAAAATTAGCAGCTAACTGATAAGGCTAGGGTATGAGGGCATTTTAATGTGGCCATGTTTATTCTTTCACGTTAATAGTCCCTAACTGATGGGGAGATTTTGAAATTTTGTTATGGTTAGGTTTCATTTGATACTAAGGATAATGATCATTTTTCAATATATTAATGATAATGTATAATAACCTTGTTATCACATTCTGACTGTAGATCAAGCAGAAACAGTCTTATGCAGTGGAAAAGAAATCCATATAAATAGCCTATTCAGTTTTTGCTATCTCATCTCATTGAATATATTCTCTATCTTTAGCCTTTTACCACTTAACCATAGTTTGTAGTCATGTACTACCCCAATTTTTTTTCATCGCATTTTGCATTACTTGATAGATTCAAAAGAAGAAAGTTTTCTGTGAAATGTTGAGAGTCTTTTTAGACCATTTAACATGTGTAGTGAAATCTCTTCTATCTCCCATGTTTGTAGTAAACTACGTATTGATTAGTTACAATGTAAACTATTTTTTAATCGAAAAAGTTGGTTATATTTTTCGAATAATTTGTAAAGATGGCCAGCAAGACAACGGTGCCTACTAAAAACATTAATTGGTAATTGCAGTTTAAAATTATATTTGTTTCATTTTAACTTTTTTTAAAAAACGTAATTTGAGTAGCTTTCTCCTCTGGCCTGGTTCTCTGAAGATTGATTAACAAACAAGTGCAAAATTGCAAAGCCTTTTTCAAGATAAATCCAAATTAAAAGAAATAATATATAGTATTGATCTCTTGGGTCGCTGATAATTCAGTCTACCGTTGTAACTTTAATGAGAACTAAAAATAGTACAGGAGTATGAAATTGCAAGAGTTGAGGTTGCGAGGTTGTCCAAGAGCAGCTACATTTGGCTGTGATCTTATCATTATCACTATCACAGGGGATAAGGGATACTTAAAAATATGTAATTATAAAATACCATTACATGAAAATATCTAAAAAATAAAGAATTTAGTACAAAAGTTGTCGCATGAACTCGAGAGTTTCAAGTGGTGTACCGTGTGCATACACGCTAAGTATCTAGAAGTAGATACATAATTCTCCATGATTCAAGAGTTTTTACACAAGAGAGTGATCCATAGTGTTACAGGACAGCGAATGCTCTATACAACAATAATATTGTACATTGTATAACTTAACTGCTTTTGCGACATGATGATTGGATGATAGTACATAAACCAAAGATTTCAAGTGGCAGTAGAAGAATTTTACAGGCATTCTCACAAATCATCCACCAGGAGTAAGCAGAGAGTGTCGTGTCCTTCATCCTTCAGATTTAACCTATTACCTGTTTCTCGTACGTGTATTCAGTTTCAATGCACCCAGCTACAAACAGATGCGTTCCTTTCAATAATTTCCTTCCAGTGATGTTGTTTGGCTCAGATTTTTATCGGCCACATAAACTGAGTCATCCAAGTTACTTAAAACTCAAAAGTCATGAGATCTACCAAACTATCAGCCAATAGTTACTTAAAATTTGTATATTGTTAGATACAGATCTGTGCGGCTAAAATTCTAGTCGAAAGTAAGTCAAATAAGGGAAGAAAAGGTACACTTACATGCACCATCAGTAGTTCACACCTTAGTGTCCTATGGAACAGGAAAACATACAGCTTATAAAGCATCAATGTGAAGATAAATTTAATGATGAAAATTATGAAAGGTAACTCTTCCAATGCATGTAGAGTGCTGTGAACTGAGTGGCAGATTGGAAAAAGGCTGCCATCCTGCTGAATGAGATGATACAAGAGGGACCCACATGTACAAGCTTTTAATACATTAGCGGATGCCTTTTGCAAAGAGGGAATAGAATAATTATCAAGGCCGGAAGCATAATAATGAGTTACGATTCGATATGATTCAGCATGCGATTCATGTTATAGTTTCTTTTTCAATGTTTTTCTAAATGAAACATAATTTTTATGCTATTTTTAATCAAAAATAGATTTTCAATTCACGATTCCAACTCCCAATTTGATAACCATGGTTTCAAGGTTCAAAAATATATGAAAAACTCAGTGGTTCATGGATATTGTTTGCAAAAACAAAAAATGTATTTTTATTTCATGGTCAATGGGATGCATACCAGCTAATTCCAACCTATATATATACTATGGAAAACATATATAAGGTAAATATAAACACATCTCTTGAATAAAATAATAATCAATATCTATGAGCCAATTAAACTAACAAATCGAACCCACTATGCTCCCAATTAATTAAAGCCTCGTGAAATATACCTCTTTTGCAAGAAGCTATCCGCTGAGATAGCAAAAAGGCTTGAACGTGAAAGTAACCATTTTGCAGTCATGTCATTCAGAAGAGCGGTGCCCTCTTCCTCTCTTACCAAAAATTACATAGATCTGCCGTTCATCCATTGACTGAATACATAACCTTTGAAGAAGAATAAGAAGATCGATCAAAATGAGATATATAAACAGGAGGAGGAAAAACAAAAGGTACTAGGGTGTGAGTGTGTGTGTTTTTACTTTTCCATTCTCACGCTTGTTTTATAGATCTATTGCTTGCTTAGGTTCTGTCGGCGCATCGCACTTTCCGTTTCCTTAAATAGTGGTCTCTCTAGGTTTGGCACTCGGTGCCCATTAGTGATTTTTATAGAATTACATCATCATATTTTATATTTTTTTTTACTTTTTAATACAGAAATATGAGAAAAATACTATCACAAAGAGAGAAAGAATATATATATATATATATATATACACACACACACACACACCTCCTTCCACACTTTTTTATTTTAAAGAATGTTAGCAACTCTCCATCCAAATTTTTAGATATTAATGTTATAGTAGTATGATGTCTACGTGACTCTTATATAATATGTGTGAGAAAAAAGACTTAATATCTACACTAAGATTGGTGTTTGAATAATATTTTTATTGATGATATTACATTTATTTAATTATTAAACAATTTAATTATGAGTTTTGTTACACGTACATAAAAAAAGATACACCATACATACACTCCGTACTTATATATATAAAGTTTGTGTTTTAACGCCTGTAATGTTTGTACACTTAATTAAATATAATTGAAAATATCATCTACAAGTTTGTAATGTTTGAGCATTCATGTGAATAAAGTTTGTGCATTATTACATATAATGTTTGTGCATTTTTTTAAATAAAGTTCAGATTGTAAAACACTCTGATAATTTTGTAATGTTTGTGCATTCATACATATAAAATTTGTGCGTTACTATTTATAATGTTTGTGCATTTTTAAATAAAGTTCAGATTGTATATAACTCTAAACTATAGGTTTGTAGTGTAGTTCAAATAAAGTTTGTGCATAAATGTGCATAAAGTTTGTGTTTTAATGCCTGTAATGTTTGTGTTTTAATGCCTTTAAATTTGGGCTCTATTTTAGCAAATTGTATTATATACGTATAATAATCATTAATTACCTAATTTGAATGATATACGTATGAGTGTACCTAAATTGAGTAATCACATAACATTTTTGTTTAATTATAGAGTTATTGTTGTAACTTACTCCATATATCTTCTCTCTCATAATTACTCCCTCCTCACTCATTTATTCTCTATTCTCTCCACTTTATCACATGTAAACAAAAAAAATAGCATCTCTCTCCTTTCTTTTAGTTTCCCTCTTTCTCATCTCTCCATAAATGACTAAAAAAAACAGCAAGCCCAGTGCCTCACCAAAAAAAACAGCAAGTTAAAAAAAAATTAGAATAAAAGTGATCATTTTAAAAAAGAAAATTATCAAAAGAATAAGATTAAAAAAATTCAAATCAAAATTCAAAATAAACAAAATGCGGTATTATTGTAAAGGATGTTAGCAACCTTGTGACATACATTTTAAAAAGCACCTACATACGGATATGTGACAAGACACAACACGCAATACAATGACACATTAATTTTAAAATTTACAAAACATAAACATGACATATATAATTATAAATTAAATATTTATAATAATATAATAATATTTTATTAATATCGAACTGCTAATTTTATGTCTCTAAGTTACCTTCAAAGATAATATGTCTCTAAGTTACCTTCAAAGTCATTTTACTTTCTTGAAAAGTATAGTTATGGAAAAGAAGAGAGCAAGTTTTAGGTCATTTTAAAGCAAAATGACTTTTGGAGATGAGGAATGCTATAAAACATTGCTTTAAAAATTTCCTTTAAGTTTGTATTTTATTTAATAAAAAACATGCATGCCTAGCAAGTCCTTTTCGACCTGCAAGAAGAGGCATTAGCCCAAATCCCATGCTATGGCATAGCATTCCATGATCTCTATGAACTAATACAAGTTAATTTCTCTATTATAAGTGCAAAAGGAGCAAAGTTCGAGAAAATGTGACCAAAAGAAACAGTTAAGCTAATAAATGGTGGGTATGGTAAGCAAAATTCTTGTGTTTGCAAATTCAACCCATAAGAACACTAAGAAGCAAGTAGACT
Source organism: Nissolia schottii (assembly GCA_003254905.1). NCBI lineage: Eukaryota > Viridiplantae > Streptophyta > Magnoliopsida > Fabales > Fabaceae > Nissolia > Nissolia schottii. The sequence goes on along the minus strand of QANU01060554.1, from coordinate 244,822 downwards.
GGTTTGCTTTTGAACCTACAAAGTAACTTGGCTGTACAGATTAACTATTATGAATTCTATTAAATGCCATTTATACTTTACAAAACACACAGCATGCTCAGAAAAGGCAGGACTATATCACAAAATTGCATATCAATGCTCAAGCTTAACTCTTGCTTTCAATATTCCGGGGAGTGGCGGTGATGAGGGAGCCCTAACAGGTGGGTCTGAAGCTAAAGTAGGCCCCTGCACACAATACAAGCCTGACATGCTAGAACCTTCGCCTCGATCCGTAAGATTGTGGGTTACATCATCATTCAGAGGCCTCTTACCAGATTTCATTGCCTTGAGAACATAGTTGTCATCATGCAACTCAAATGGAGTGCTGCATAGAGAGAGAGAGAGAGAGAGAGAGAAAACATGTCAAAAAAGCTTTTGGACATACGGAAGTTGCATATACAAGGATACACAAGTGCTAAACTATGTGTCAGTACTAAATTAGGAAATCTTCACATTATGCCATAACTGCTTTTTCAGAAAGACTGACAACTCAAGTGAACAAAGCCTTCTTACCTATTGAAATCGAAATGCACAAGCTGCATATCTTCTGATATTTCCACTTCAACAGTTGCATGGGCACGTGTCTACAGTTACCAAAAGTCGAAACGAGATTAGTTTGTTAGTATCATTAAGAACCACTTCATATAAATTGAAGATTAAAGGAAAAATTGAGCAACAACTTGTAGTAGATTATGTCAGCAAAAAACAGGGTAAAGTGAGATGTACCTGCACCAGAATAAAAGGCAAAGATACACCTCCACTGGGAGCATTTCCTGAGCTATATAATTGCTCATTTTGTTGTATAAGGTTTTGAAGACCTGTGTACTTGATAAATAATACTAGTAGTTAGAAAACAAAAATTTGTGAAAACAAAAATTTGTCATTATGGAACAAAAAAAAAACATTTATTAGGCCCATCTTATAACAAAGTGCAACTTTCAAATGGGAAAAAAAAAATCCTTGGACTTGTAAACCAGGGCATTCCCAGATTAAATCCAGCAGTAAGTTAGTGGTCTTTACTTGTTCTTCCAGCTCTTGCAAATAGGCTGCTTTCTTTTCAATTCTATTTCTCAACGAAAGACGCTCTGACTGTAGAATCAATTATATTTAAGAGGTTAATTGGTTGTTCAATTGTATTTTTGGTAATTGAGAACATAACCGTAAGAGATAAGTCGCTTGGAGCAAAAAAACAAAAAAAAAATTACAGCTTAGACTGTTTGCAAACCTTCAGTTCTTCAATTTCGTTCAAAGTAGTACGAGGAAGACCCTTCCATTGTATTTCCTTTTTGTCCTTAGAAATAATATCCATTGCCATGAGAACATTCAAAGCATCATAGACCCTTCGGCGAATGTTTTTCTCATCGTATGGTTGCTATCAAATGTTCACACCAGAAAACATTAGCCCACAACATTTATCTTAAACGCAATCGGTGAGTAGCATATAGTATTGAAGCTATTCACACAAACAAGAGCAAACCTGATCAGGGGTTGAAGCACTAAGGCTTGGATCAGCAAAGTCAGCCACAAGTTCATCTGCTACCTATGAAATAACCGCAATCTAGATTAAATTTAAGAAATAAATTGGGAATAGGTAAGTAGTAGAGGAGATAGATTATATTTGAGGAACAAGAACATATTTGACAAGCTGGGTCTCAAAGAAAGACCAAAAAGGACAAATATTCTCACCAGTTTTTTAAAGGTTTGGAGTTACTGTCTTTTGACACATTTCCTTACAATACAACTGACAATCATTTGGCTATAAGGCAGTTTTCTTTAGCTAGAGCCAAGAGGAAATATATGAAAAAGAAACCATGTAGAATGCGATATATCATATAAATGCAACCCCAGCTCCTAAAGTCCTGTCCAACATAACCCTGTAGTAATTGAAACTTTGGGAATATAAATCAATATAAAAACAGGCACGAGAGGATAATTTCTCCCCGAGATTATATCACCCTATTGTCTTGGTCTATGAAATTGTTACATCTTCAACATCACATTAGAAGTTGAGATGGGGAGATAGAAAAAGAAAATGAAAGCACACATAAAGAACAAGAGTGTGTTCTTTAAGTTTTCTCATTGAAAACATCTTATTGAGGTCTAACAACTGCAACTCATTACGGATAATGGTTATGCTTGATAAAAAAAAATGAAGGATAAATTGAACTGAATAATGAATATACATTCACAAAATTCTAAGTGCAATTACTTTAAAAATATAAAAACTATGTTCTCCGATACACACAATTTTAGATTTGGTACACATTAGAACTTCAAAAATATACTGAGAAATTCATTGGAAAACACAGTTTATATGATTAACATTCATATTTACTTGCACATACTCTAGCAAAGTGTGTTAATTTAAGTTTGATAAAACTTACTTAAATTAACTGCCTAACCTCATTGTAAGTTGTTCTTCCCTTGCTTTCCACCTTCTCACACACTGCAGACAACCAACAATATATTAAAAAAAAAAAAAAAAACACTGTGTCACCTTGAACCCCACAAAAGTACTACATTTGAGGAGCTTAAGCATCTATACACCTCTGCTACAATTAGCTTCTCAAATTCTGTACAGCATGCTATGTGCATTGCGAGGCCAGGTTTAATAACTAGAAATTAAAGAATAAACTGGTCAGATAGGGACATATCAAAGACCTTTCATACTAAATTGGCGGAGCCCTCTTCCACTCTTATCGCCTCCAGTAGCACGTTGGCCTCTCCTTTTCTTCTTGCCACTGTTTTGAAACCCTTAATGAGTAACAATTAATTGAGAAAAAGATCAAAGAAACACCCTTAGGGATATTCGAAGAGAAAGCTTTAAAACTTATGTCCCAGTCAGGCTTTGTAAACTAGCAACAAGAAGGAGATTTGAAAGTTACTTCATGAGAAAGATCTGCCCATGTGATCTTGACAATTTTTCCTTTTCTATTTTGATCATCAAATAAATATGCCTTAGTAAACATTTAACATTTTGTTTTAGAAAAAAGGAACCCAAATCAATGTCCATTTGAAATTATGCGTATTCACAGTAAATTTCAAACTGCCACAAACTAAAAAAAGAAAATCCACAAGTCAAACAGCATCCTGCATTAGATGAACTATAAATTTACTACAACCTCAAAAGATAATAGAGGACTTACGCGACTTCTCCCTGTGATCCAGCATCATCACCATGTATATCGAGATTGTTTAACCGAAATGTGTTATCACTAGCTGGTGTTGCCAACATCTGCTCATTCTGGCCAGATGGTGACCCAACACTTCTGCCTGTTGACAACGATTGACCTGAAATTGTGGTTCCACGATCCATAAGCTCCTCCTCCTCTTCCTCTCGCATTCCCATCTTGACAAGTTACTTGACTTTAGGCTCTTTTCAATAAATCCTAATTATAAAATCTGACTTCAATTAAACAGGAGTTTTGAGGCAAAAGTAAAACTGAAGAATCCCAGTTAGATATTAAGTATTAACAGTGATAAATAAACAAACAGTGCTTTCAAAATCCATACAAATACCTACATGATGCACTCACTGAAACTAGATAAGCAAACAATCTTGTGCAAAAATTATGATACATAAGACCTATACTCTTGATCCAGCAGTGGATTCATATTTCAAAACATGCCAAGATAATAACATTATTATTATTCCATTATTTGGAACATTTTTTGCTGCTGACGTATGGGATGAAAACAAATCTGAGCATTTTAAGAAGCTGTAACCAACCACTCTCTATCCAAAACAAAAATTGACAAAATTAGCACTCCGCATATGCATGCCATCAACATCCAACAAGATGAAAAAGGAAAAATCAGACAAAATTGAAGCTACGAATAGAATACTCACACCGAAGAACGTTGACTACAGTCGTCGATGACGCTCACCGCATCAAGTAGCTGAGAGAGTGAGTAGCTGCGATACCAGCAAGGCTACACCTAGGTTTTCCCATTGAAGGAAAACCGGACCGGATTTTCGGTTCAACCAGAAAAAACCGATGAACCGCGTCGGTCCATATGGACCGGACTTCTTTTTTAATTAATTTTTTTCATGTCACATTGCAAGGATGTTTAAAATCGAGTAACATTTGCTTATGGATTCATTCCGTTACTCCATGAGCTATGAAGATGGTCATTATATGATATTGTCAAGACTAGTTTTTAAAAATAGGTCAAGTTATTAATTATTGAGACAGAATAATTTAAATAATGTAAAAAAAAAATAACTTTGATTGATATAAAATAAATTAAATTGATTAATTTAAAAAATTTTAAAGACTAATATAATTATTTTTATAACTCGATAATGCATTAGATAATTTTAATAATAAATTTAGAGGTTTATTAATTTAAAATCGAACGTATCTCATCTCAGGCTCCATCTCTAGCTCTAGCACCATCGCTGACCGCCGCTTCTACCGCCCGTCACCATCGCTTGCCGGTCAATTATTTAGTGCTTAGTTGTGATTTCACGTGCTGCATTTATCCTGATTAGTAAGTAGATAATGTAATCTGTAGTTCCAAAAATTTCACATGGTTTCATTCTTAAAAAAAAAAAATCAGAAAGAAATATGTAATTGAGTACAGACTGTACAGTTATCTTCTGGAGGGAAGGAACTAAAAAAAAACTATTAATGCCGCCAATTTTGTTACTAATACTGTAATACATAGTTGGGCCACAACTTAATTGGGGCAGCCCAATTAGAAGTATTCAAGGGGTAGCCCAATTGGGAAAGCCCAGCTCCTCCCCATCCCCAGCCAGTGACTTCTCTTTCGCTCTCCGGTCCCAATTCCCAGAACACGCTTCAAAATGTCGTCACGTTCCCAGCAGACATACAGAACAATTTCTTCGGACGAAAGAATGCGGTTTGTTCCTTTTGTAGTTCTTTGTGCATGCCAAGTTTTTTTTTGTATTAAATTTATAGGTTCACTACTTTCGTTATTAAAAAAAAAAAAAAGAATTCGTGACAATTAATCATTCTTATTAATATATATTGTTTTCAAGTACCACGGGTGACTGAAATGTATGCAGAACCCTTGTACACTTTTCTGTTATCAGTTTCACTATTCGATGCCAAAATTTTGTGCCCTTGTCAACATATGTAGTTTCTGTGGAGTTTGTATGCTTAATCTGTTGCTTACAAGAACAGTTCCTATTTGGTTTTCCAGATTTTGCCTTTGTTTCATTCAAGGGAACGTAGGCTATTGTGCTAGACCTAATTTCTTACCCCATGGATATTTTTGATGAAATTCTACCCGAAGCTCCTGCTGCCCGTGGTAATTTCTCCACTCATGGACCATGTTGAAGCTGGTTTTTATTTTATTTTATTTTAATTTTATGAATATATTCTTGTTTATGTTAGGTGGTTTTATACTTGAATGATATTCTTTTGTAGGAAAAGCTGGTGGCAGGTTTGCTCCTAAGGCCAAATCAAAACCGCTGCCTCAAAGGGATGTTTCTGCATCAGAACATGAACCCGCGTCTAAAGATGGAAAGAATGAGCATATTCCTTCATCGTCCATAAGCAAGGACACAGAAGGGATTGCTCAGAATGAATGTCACGATGCCTCCTTAGTAGACGCTCTGCCTTCCAGTTCCACAATCACATTGTCTGAATTTGAATCTGATCTGGATTTTACAAATCTTAAAAAATCAGCACGTGAGGTAAATGCCTTTATATATATATATATATATATATATATATATATATATATATATTGTTTGTTATCTTTGTTCAATATTATGCAGTATTTGTAACTTCTTTTCTCTTAAAATGTTTATCAATTTTAGAAAGATCTTGTAGCTTCTGAGGTGGGCCGAGATACTAACAACATTCCTGAGACCAACCTCAGCAATGGTAATTTATGCTTTTCTATAATCACAATGCGTAAGACATCGCACAAATTTAATTTGTTCTGATTCATTTCATATATGTCCTGTGGTTTAGGCTCAACACAACCAGTTCAACCTGCTAGTGCTGTAGAAAATCTAGCGAGTAATGTGGCTGCTTCACCTACAACTTGCTCAACCATAGGTAGTATGATAGAGCCACCAAAAGATGGGAAAGGGAAAGGGTCATTTCTTGATAGCAGCAAACACTTGGAATTTGAATTGGATCCTTTCAGCGTCCTCCCTGATCCTCCTGGCACTAGGACTGGTTAGTTAGTATAATATTTATTCTGTTGTAAATAACTGAATATACTTTATATTACCAAAATCATAAATTATCTGTTTTTTTTTTTTGTATTTTTAGCGGCTCATAGGTTTCAACCCAACAAGATCAAGCCACGACCTAGAGTAGGCACTAAACCAGCTATTGCTTCTGCTTCATCTAATGTTATGATTGGACGGTCTGTTGAGTTGCCTACATCTTGCACAAACGAAGTTCAATCCTTTCAGTCTAGTGACACTGGCAGTGGTGGTCTGAATCAATCAACCAATTTGCCTTTACCCACATCAGAGATTCCTACAACAACCGATTTATCCTATAAGTTTGATAATATGAGCTCAAGTATTCCGTTTTCTGAAGACAACAGAAACTTGGCAGCAGTCATTCCTTCCGAACTGGATTCCCCAAATGCTATGCATTCAGAGGTTGCAGTTCATAATGGAGCTAGCTTTGGTAAATCATCTGGAGAGGTAAAGGAAAGATGAATATGTGTGTATATATATATATATATATGTTTTTTCATTTTCATTAGTTTGCTAAATGTTGATGAATGTTTGTTCCTCCAGAATGCAGACATTTTTTCTGGGTTGGAATCCCTTGATGACTCTCTCGCCCAAGCCGCCACTGATACAGGTGAAATATCAAATGCCCTGTATCATATCAAATTATGTCAACTCTCTTCAAAGTCCATCACTTTAGCTTCCACAAGCATCACATATGTTCTATTGTGCTGCCTTTAAATCCTGTTGTTATGGTTAAATGGCTTTGAGCCAAATAACAAGTACTTGTCCCTGGGTTTTTCCATCAGTGATTTGGAAAAATTATCTTGTGTACAGGAAAAAAACCAGCTCATGAGAAAGTTACAGAGGGAAATTTTGTCATTCCAGCTTGTAGTTCTATGGACTCTTTTGGGGTATGTGATACTAACACCCAAGTTCAAAGGTTTCCCGAGTATCATACCACCCAAGATTCATCAACCTTTGTTGAAGCTGCGGTCCTCCCTGAGGATGATACCCGTGCTAACAATACAAGGTTGGAAACAGAGGTGAAGACTGTGATTATGAGAATATGATGATTTCCTGTAAAATATGGTGAATAATAACTTAATACTTTTTTTTTTGGGGTATAAAATTGATCATGGTCATTATTGATCTCAGGGAGTTGTGGACTTGAGTGCTGCCTGCCCAGTTGACGATGTCTTAGATTATCAATCAAAATGTGGCACAGATCCAACTTCTGAAATTCCAGTGCATGAAGAACATACAAAAGCTGCAGATAATCCCACATTGGCCGATATTTTGCAGGTGATGTTACTGGAGAGAGAAGTAAAATATAAGTTATATGATATGATTTTTCATGCATATATGTGTATATGTTTGTGTGCGAATCTGATTTAGATGATTTTTCATTTTATTTTACAATGTTCTTAGGATGCTAATGAGAGTAAAAAGGGTCGCACGAAGTTGAGTTCTCTTAGGAAGTGTAGAATATCTTCTATTGCCAATGAGGAGGATATAGGTGGTAAAACCTCAAGGCAGCGGAGAAAACAGGCAGCTCATAAACCTGTTAACAACTCCATGAATGAGGAAGATGACGACCTTGACCCTCCCTATAATCCTAATAGAGATGAACTTGAAGAAAATGATGATGAATTTGAAGTGGATTATTCATCCAAGAAGAAGACAAAATTGACTAGTTCAACAAAGAAAACTGTGGCTAAAAATGGAAAAACATCTCAAAAGCGTAAGAAGGCTGATGAGGATTCAGAAAACACTACTAAAGAACCTCCTAAAAAGTTCTCTCATTCAACCCAACGTAAAAAAAGATGTGGTAAACTTAGCAGTATATGTGTGTAATTTTTTTCTTTGGTGATTATGTCAAACCCTTATTGTGGAAGTATTTGCTTTTACACAGTGGACAAGGCTCTGCTGGAAATTCCTGAGGACGAACTTGATTATAGTACATTGCCTATGAAGGATATTATTTTACTTGCAGAATACAGGGAGCGGCTGGCAGTGTGTATTCTGAATTCTAATCCTTGTTTTACAATGCTTATCATTTGTCAGTATGGATTAAATTTTCACTAACTGCTCCATTTGTTTCCCTAAGTAGAAAAAGGAGGCAGCAACTGCAAAAACATCTTCCACCAATCAAAGGTACTCAGCTGTAGCAAGAATGTCCATTTATATTTCATTAAATTTTCAGCTGAATGTTTAATTATTTCTAATATAAAATTAATTTAATTATATGGCAAATTCTGCTTGATTTTGAAATATATATAATGTTGTAGAATATTTTTACTGCAATGTCTTTTGTAGCTCTCACATAATAATATTATACTATTGAATTGAGGGTATCTGAAATGCAGACAAACCTATTTGTTTTTCTTTTTTGATAAAAGAATAATATCATTAAGAAGAGAAGAGAGTATCCAAAGTAAGAGTACAAGAGATTCTTTGTCAAGAGAGAAGAACATAACCAAAATATACAAAAGTTATCTATGGAGTAAAGCTTTCCAATCTCTCAAAATATTTGTGAGGGAGAATCCTTTAAAGAGATTGTGTTGAGATTGTGTGCTTTACACCAAACAGATGATAAATGCCTAATCTTCTCTCACAATACATGAAAGTCAGAGAAATTGTCATTAAAAACCCGAGTTGCGTTCTAGCCAGATGCACCAAACAGTGGCAAAAACTATACATTGCTACGAGCAGATAGCTTCTTTTCTCCTCCCAAAGCCAATAAATCTAGTCAGTGAAGAGAAACCCATATTCAGTAAAGGAATTCTTTTTGTTTTCCTCTCTCTTTTTTCCATTCCTTGGAGGTACATGAATGTCATGCACACAAGCCACCATATGGCTTAAATTTTATCTCATGTTGAATGAAACTATGAAGTCCTTCAGCAATTTGTCGAAATGGTCCTTGACTGGATTGATTGCCATGTTACCAACTGCATTATTTTCATTTACACCTTTGTTGGCTTCAGTTGGGTTAAGGGCTTGAGTCATGGCTGGGGGGTAGACGTGATAGTGGTCCTTTTCCCTGCTGTCAATGACAGCAAGTAGTAGTAAGTAAATTGTCAAGAAACAAATCGGAGGTCTCTATTCATAAGACGCTTCATGCAAGACGCTTCATGCCTTTGGCTCAGAACTACCTCTTCACTATTAGTTGTTACTGTCTCTTACGACTTACATGCATTATAGTATGGAGATTTCAGTTTGTGAATTATATATCTGCAGTGGTGGAGATTCCCTTCATGAGACTGGTGCTAATAGTGAAGAGGAGATCTTAGGTTCAGACGATGATAGAGAATCAGGTGATGATCAAGCCAGCGAAAATATTCCATTGGCTTCCTCTCTTTTCAATTACCAGTCTTTCATGGACAAGGCACCAAGGGGTAAATGGTCAAAACAAGATACGGAACTGTTCTATGAGGTATTTGTAAAATTCTCACTACATGATGTCTTCCCTTAAACACAACGCAAATAGAAACTGTCTTTTTTTATTTTTGGGGTTGGAAAGAAGGGGGGGGGGGCATGGAAAAGAACTGTCCTTCCTGTAAATTAACTAACTACATTTTTGTAATATAGGCTGTTAGGCAGTTTGGCACAGATTTTTCAATGATACAACAGCTTTTTCCGGATCGAACACGTCATCAAATTAAGTTGAAGTACAAGAAGGAAGAGCGGCAGCATCCTTTAGAATTAGCCGATGCCATAAATAATCGTGCAAAAGGTTAAACTCAGTAGCTATTGTTTAGTGATGTTCTGTCATATTGACTTGTACTCTTTAAACTGTCTTTATTTGATCTTCAACATGCTTGATGACTTTTTCTTTACTTTATCATAGAAAAACATAAGTTCATAATGGAATCTTACTGGATCAAATTTGTACTATTTTGTCATAGATCACACTCATTTTAAGTTGGTGATTGAGCGGCTGCAACAAGCCTCCACCAAGGCAGATCAGGACCTTGGTATAGATGGCTCAGATTTCATAACAGGGGAGGAGGTTGAGGACTTGGCACCTGGAGCTAATGTATGCAGTTTTGGCCCATTTAGTTTGTCGTTTGAACATCCCTTCTCTTGCAAGTACTTTATGCTATAATATATATATATATATATATATATATATACATATATATATATATCGAGTGCCATATTAATGAGATAAATACTGTTACTGCATGATGTTTGGCAATCCAGGAAATTAAAGTTCCTTCTAGGAAATTAGACATTGTTATTTGGTTCTGGCCTTCGATTCCTACATACTATGGATTATGTAACTTTCTGAAGTGCTTAAGAGCTTGTAACCTTATTAGGCCATTGATTAGTTTAAATGGACAAGTTACAAGTTACTTCTAGTATATTGCTACATGATAACTGGCATAGATGCAGAAATGCAGAAATGAAAGCCAGTTAGCCAATTCATGTAGCATGTCATTGGGAACTTCTGGTGTAAGACTTAACCTAAACCTTTTGCTACATTGCCTAGCAAATGACAAGGGCAATATAATTGGTAGGTTTCCAATGTCTTATACTCTAATTTTATCTGAGTGCAGGACGAGGCTGCAACAACTGAGAAGGAGGCAAATGTTAAAGATCAGGAAGATTCTGTGGAAATTCATAGCCCAAAGGCATATGCTGATGATGATGACGGCGATGATGACTATCAATATGAGGCATTATGACCTAGACAACCATTGAATATGAAGATGGGCTCAATAAATACTTCGATAAACAACATGAGTATGAAGAACGAGATAAAAAATGGTTGTTTGGTGCAAAATAGGAATGAGTGCTTATATATGCTGTTGCTTTAGAACTCGGAAAAGGAAAACTCTTGCCTTTATTGATTAAACTTACATTTTTTTGTGAATTGATTTAAATTTTTATAAGTTAGCTTAAAACAAAAGTATAATGTCAACTCAACTCATAGCATACATGTCTCTTGGTCCAAACAAAATTACATGTTGCATGGCTTTTTCTTATAGATTAGGGCGTTTGGTATAAAGTAATCTATCTAGATTATTGGTATTGTTAGTAATTGGATTCTTCAAGTAATTCACATTGTCTTTAAAGTGCTAATGTGAATTATCTTTTTGAGAGGTGTCTATCTAAATTATTAGTTTTAGGTAATCTTAAATAATAATAATAATAATAATAGTCATAATAATAATAATAATAATAATAATAAGTAATGTATATTACCTTATAATCTTTTTTATATACCAAATAAGTTAATATAAATTCTCAATTACATGACTTGTGTAATTCAGATTACCTGGTAATTTTGGAGACAATGTATCAAATGTCCCTTAGGAGATTAGATTATATGGGGTTTTGACAAAATTAGTAATGTATGACTATATTAATTAGATTAATACAAGTTTTTGACAAGATTAGTCACATAATCTATGATGCTGATGCAACACTCAATTTTGTAACTCTTTTTTTTTTCGGTTAAATTATATAGTATAATTGTTATACACTTACATTATTATTCAATTAAATCTTATCACATAAGTAAAGATAGTTGATTCTCTTAACCACTATTTAAAATATCATTTACATGTAATGATTTGATTGAATGATAATGTAAATTAGTACATAACAATTAAATTCTAAATTAAAATATTATTTACATGCAATGATTTAATTGAATGATAATGTAGATAAGTGCATAACAATTAAATTTTAAATATATTTATACAGAATTTTTTTTTTCACGGTTCCTTGCAGAAAGATAAATAGTTTTTTTACTCTGTCATTTTTAATTGTTTATTTTTTTATATTTTTTTTATGATTTTAAGATATTTGTCTATTTACAAGTGTAATGACATTTTTTTTATTCAAATCCCTTGTTGTAATGAATCATTTATTAGTATAATAATAATTATATTAAAAATAAAAATTTACTTTTATATATAGAGATAATTTTATCAATTCACACTATTTTATACATTTGCAAATATTTTCTTTTTCTTACGTAAATATGTGTCTGTGTATGATTTTGTACCATTAAAAGGAAACTGAAAAAACCAACGGGGGTTGGTCCAAGTGGTAAGCGGCTTGGTATCGCTTAAGCAAGGTCCCGAGTTCGAGACCTTGTGTACGCAGTTATCCCCGCTGGGAGACTCACCCGCCATAACCAGGTGCGCGACTCGGTAGATACTGGACATACAACCTTAAAAAAAGAAACTGAAGAAGTGCTAGCATGAGAAGTTGAGAACATGACTGATTCATTTCTTTGCTTCTTTGGTATTAAGACATGGAGCGTGTTCAAAAAAATATTAATTAATGGATGATAGGCAACGGTGGACCCCACCACTCTCTCTGCGTTACAAAGCCCGCTATTCAAAAGTTCGTCCATTTAACCGCCAATTCTCAGTTGGGCCAAACCAATCTCTATAAATATGCCCTCCCCTCTTCTCCACCGCCCAACCTTCCTCTGCAGCCATCAATCAGGTGAGATTTCTTCATTTCTTTTGTTTCTCTTTCAGTCTCTTTACTTCTCTCAATCCCTTCTTTCTCATATTTCTTCTTTCGTCTTTTCTTCTCTCTGCACGTGCGACCGTGTTTACTATCACCTTCTGTGCTTTCGGCAAATGTGAAACACGCTATTAAGTGGACTGTTAATATGTTTTGTATATCTGATTGTGCTTCGATTTTATTTCGATTTATTTATTGAATTAAATAAATTGTGCTACGGTTATTATGACTTTCCACTTTCATGTTTGGCACTCTAATATAATCTCAATTATTTTCCTTTACTTATCTTTTTTTTTTCTCCCTTTAAATGTATGATGGTTGCGGTTGATTGGTGTTTGCCAAACTGCTCAACGGCTTTCATTTTATATATGAAATAATTCATTTTTGAATGAACCCTCAAATTCGTTCCCCGTAAACGTTGGTCAAGTTAGTCTAGTTGCCAAAAGTCGGTATTTGACCAATGTTAAAAGGACTAACTTTACGGATTTTTAGTAACTTAAGGAATATTCTATCATTTAGGGACGAACTTGACCTAGCAACTCCGTGGATAAATTTGTGCTTATTTTGTGTCCTTGTTTGTTTGTTGTCACTGATTCCACAAGTCTTGTTGTTGGTTGTCCACAAATTATCCATTCTGTTTTGTGTTTTCAAATCCCGAAAAAGATATGAAATCCAAAGACACCGTGGATCCATTTCGATACAATCTGAGAAGGTCAAAGCGTGTGTGCACCTGCGATGAATGCAGTACCTTTTACCCTCTTCTCAGTGAAGAGGGACAAAAGTGAGTACACACACGAGGTTTTCATTTTTCACCTAATGATGATTTATAGCAATACATTAATCAATTCATAATACCTATGTTGTATTCTTTTTTTCCTGCACCACGAAAGAGCTTATGAGGAAATAATGTCTCTATGCTATCTTGAAGATCGCCTTCCTCCTACACAATCTGTGTTGGACGACTTCAACAAAAGACACACAGAGGTTAATTAACTTCTCGAACTTATTCTAGTGATTTCCTTCGGTGATATTACTTTTATGTTAAAAATGATTTTTCTTCTTTCAAGGAGTCCAATATACATTTTCTAAAATGGTTAAGGCCACATTAATCCCTCATAGTAAAGGTGCTGGCCGTATTTGGATACTTCACTTTGAGGCTCAGCCCAAGTCTGTTGAACACTCGCCCAACTCCCTTTTCTGGCCAGAGTGCATGTAAGGGATGATTACAAGTTTTTTCATGTATCTGACTGTGAGCTTTGTCCAGGCCCTCCGGTATCTCGTATGTCCACTGAATTTTTCTATATTTTTGCCGCTCAATCACTTTGTTGTTGCTACCATAAATTTTAGCTCAATGACTATCATTCTTTGGACTATGTGTTGCAGATTGGACTATTGCGGGCTGTCGTATTCGCGGTTTTAAAGATGAAGATTTTTTCAAGAAAAGAGGGATTCAACTATCGGGGAACCGTATTCGAGAGTAATATTCAACAGTTCTAACTTCCTAAATTGCAATTCTTGATGTTAATAACTGAAGCGTGATGTTTGTGAATGGTACCCTGTTTACATTATGTAGTTATCCGCACCATAAAGTGTGATAAAGCAGTGAGTGTCAATTATCGACAGTCACTTTTTCTAGCTGTTTCATTGAACAAGTGTTTTTATTTTCTTTCTTTTTCCTATTTTGTTGTTAGATTCAAAGCAAAATCAGAAGACATGGCCAGAAAATTCTTCGTCTGTGGCCACTTGGAATGCGTACGTTTCTGTCCTCCTTTCACTGTCTATGCCATTTTTTTCCTTTTTCTGTAAACTTGTTGGAATTTTGATGAAGTGAAATTTGAGAATTCTCCATTTACAACCACGAATGCGATTCTAACCGGTGAGGTTGAGCTACAAAACAATCTAAAGAACTTTTGATCCTTTTTATGTTACTATCAGATCGGATGAGTTAATTTCTGTTAGTGAATTCATGTCGGATCATTTGATTTCTCATTCATACATTTGGGAATAAGATCCTTATCCCTATTGGACATGCATAAAGGAAGCATTTACTTGAATTTATTGTGATGATCTCAACTGCATTTTGTGTTTTTGTGACTGGCTTATGCATAATATGAATGGATCTATAAATCACTTTGAATTGATTTGTTGCAGAATGCGAACACAAAAGAGGTGAAGAATATAGTCAATACTTGAAAAAAGCTATAGTCCCAGGTTAGGATATTGTGGGTGAGTCTTATCTTTCTTTATTTATCATAACCATTTTATACTTAGCTCACTTTATACTAGAATTGGCAACCTTCCATCTTGCTAAGGAAAAATCATAATTTATACGACTCCACTATTTATACACCTCAAAAATAGTCACCTAACATAGAAACAAATATTACACAATAGAAAAATAAACATTACATAATAAAAAAACAAACATTTGTCAAACACATAAAACAAGTAATATTAAACACGTGCGTGCACAAGCACACATAAATGTTTAGTAACAATGTTTGTTTTAGTATTTACCGTCAAGAGGTAGGCTTGCCTATATTTCATCGGTAGCGTTACCCGTTTTAGTGAAAATGTGAAAAATATACTTGCTACGTTGTTTTTTGTTTTTTATTTCATTCTTCTCATACCTTTTAAATTTGTGTAGCTAACCATTTTGTTCTTTGCTCGTGTCCAATTAGAGTGTTGGTAATTCTCGTTCTTTCAGCAATCTAATTGCCTTAACATTGTATTATGGTTGACTAGGTCCATGCTGATTTAAGGAAATGGATTCAGGACAATGTCAGTGCCGAAGTCGCTGCACCTGTAAGAATTGTTTATGGAGGTGTACTCCCCATTGCACCACTTTACCCTGCATCATTGTACCATGTGCAGTTACTGAGATGTCCAAGGATAAGCACGGTGTGTCTTTAGAAATTAAAGAAAAATGATGCACAAAATCATGTCAGGTGATATTCGCCATTGACATGCGTAAACAAGTTTGTTATATACTTTTGAGTTTGGTCCATCAGAAATTGTTCTGACCTTCTATTGAGAGGTGTTAACCTCTGTCTATAGTCCCTTGTCCTGGGGGGTTTCCAATTGCTTGATCAAGATTGGTTGAGATTACCTATAAGTCAATTCTTATTAAATTACCAAATTAACTGCAGGTTCTGTGAACAGAGGAAACTGCAAAGCATTGGCTGCAGAGCCAGATGTTGATGGATTTTTGGTTGGCAGTGCTTCCTTGAAGGTAATTTTTTCCACATAATTTTGGTTATAGTCGGTTTCTTGCTTTGCATTTATTTAACCAATATTGTTTCTGTACTTGTGTTATTAGGGTGAGTTCATTGGCATCATCAACTCTGCCACTGTGAAGATTCTGAAGAACTGAAATTCGCAGTCAGGAACTGATATATGCTGCATGCAAGAATAGTTTAAGTTGCAACATTTAGTGGATAGGTGTAACAAATGAAAATTACCATATGAACTCATGTCACTTCATTTTTTTAATTTTATATTTTGTTCCCTTTTGTCTTCATACAAATTTGGACCGAGGGCTAAAAATATGTAGTTCATTCATTTTCTTTGTTTGCGTGCATTATAATCGATTCTAAACTTTCTATTCAACCGAAACGGGGAGTTAAAATCCGGTTTAGAATTGGAAATGCATTTTTTGAATAAATTGAATAAAATTATGGAAGCGTTACTAGCTTTCTTGCTAATGGTGCTGGCCTTTCTCAAATCTATTAATGGGAAGAAGAACAACCAATCTCTTGAGCTAGACCGTGACTATTGAAGGTTGTGACTTGTGAATAGGACGTTCTCTTATTGATCCTGATTTTACAAAATGGTCCCACGTACGTAGTAAGTAGACTTCACTGTGAGTGAGACTTGCTATGCATCCTATTTCCCATTCTCATCTAAAAGGGCATCACCCCAATCTGCAAAAGTTAAAGCCAAGTGCTTCTACAATGGACTAGTGAAAAATTGTTGCCCTAAGTATTTCTTTCCTTTCTCTCCTATCCTTTTCAGTTACTAATTTAGCTAGCTTATCTGTCAATTTTTTGTTAATGAATAGCTAAGGTTGGAATACTTGTTGGTTGTTGCAAACCCTAAGGTCCTACAGACAGAGATAATTGCTAGATTAAAAAAAAAGGGAAATCATCACTTGTAGTGAATTTATATCACTATTAGCATGTTTAGTTTTTCATTTGGGCACCCCACAAAGGATTTGTTTGTCATCATGTGGTTCGTTTTATAACAATTTGTAACAGTAAGGTCCCTTGTAAAAGTTTACATTAGTATGGGTTAAATTTCAATTAAATTTTAAAAAATTGATTTAAAAAAAATTGTTAGTGTAGCACCTATAGCACATGTGCCTGACACATGCCTAAAATCAGACTAACCTATTCTGATTTCAAAAAAAACTAAAGTCGATTTCAAACCATGTCAATCACGAGGTTTTGGTATAGGTTTGAAATCAGAATTTAGGGAATCTGATTTTTGAATTGACCCATACAAAAATAATTTTTCTCATCCGCCCCTAATCACACAATAAACTCCATCCAAACTCATACAATCCTTATAAACCCACCTCCAAAACATAAAGGAAACCAAACATGCTATTTGTGTAAAGTTGAGAGGGGCAGAGATGGTATAATAGTAAATTCAGCCAATTGAAGATTTGGATAGTGGATTTGCCTGCCATGAATAATATGAGAGCTTCTATATTGGGTCTTCAATTCTTGACATATCATGAAGTAGTTGGCAGTTTCTTACTAGGAAACTTACTCTGTTTAGGATTTACGAGTTTCCATAGAAATAAAAGCGACAATTGTTCATGCAAACGGGAGTTTAGACTAAAAGATTGGATCATCCATCATGTAATCATTGCTCCCTCCTTGGATGCCACCTCTCGGTCCAGCCGGCTTTCTAATCAAGGCATCTTCTCAGCAGCAACAGGTATCATAGCTGGTTCAGGCTGAACTGGAACAACTGCGGGCTTCTGAATCCCATCATTAACATCCAACTCCAAGGCCTCAAATGAGCAGTGTTCAACAATTCGCCGAACAGTAGTTTGTGAGCGCGGTCAAATCATCCTACACATGAAAGAAAATATCGAAACTGATATTTCCGCAATTCACTGATGCCTGAGACTATATGCTCAAAACAGAGATCCAGTTTCCCTAAATTTCTATTGAATTTCCTGAAACTAGAGGCGGTAAACAGTTTGGCTGTTATCAATAAAATAATAAAACTTGTACAAAAGCTACATCAGCTGCTCATTTTCCTCTGAATAGAACAGCAATACTACCATAACAGTAGACATCAATAAAGTCATTCCCTAAACCATCTCAAAAGAAAAACAACTTCCAAAAGCATGTTTTACATTTCCACACTTGTCTTAAATCAACAAAAGTACATTACTACATTTTTCGCTTTCAATCTTGAGAGCACATAAAATAAGACGACAAGATGAAGTAAAAGATCAATCAAAGCAATTGACTTACAAGAGGTTTCCATCCGGACGGCATATCCTGAAATTTCAAGCCACAATGAAAAAATATAACAATATTACATCTCATCAAATCAAGGAACCCATCTCTGAAAAAATGCAGTCACCACATCACTTCATTAACCTACTCAATTGACAGAGATATGAAAGTACAATAACTACACTATTGAGCTGAATAAGAAGGGTTTTGAAGCGAATAAGCATAGATTTACCCCCTAAAAACAAAAGCCAATAGAATTCGTGAAAGGAAAGAAATTGGAAAATGAAATGGCCAAAGATAAAGGAAAAGAAACATGGATCATCACCTTGTAATCTTTCTCAGCCAACGAGGTGTTGACCTCTCGGAAGTAGTCGGAAGTGAGAAGAAAGAAAAGAAAAAGAGAGAAATCGCAAGTAAATGATGACGACGTGCAAGAAAAAGTGATCAATTTAGAAGCTCAAGATCTTCCAGTAACACATCGATTGGTGCTGCTTGAGATCAGAAGGCGTGGCGAACAAGTTACCACAGCTAGTGCATTCGTGCTTGTGACGTGGTTGCTTTGCGTTGCTGTGATCTTTCACTTGTTTGCCATTTGCGTAACACGACTCCTTGAATGTGCAGTTCACGCACCCAAATGGCTTCTCATGATCGGTTGTTTTCGCTTCCATATGTTCGCTCGCGAAGTGATTTTTTTTCTCCTTTTCGCTAAAAAAAAGCCTGTTTTTTATATTTTATGTGTGTGTGTCGGGGGAGGGTAGTTTCTTAGCTGTCCATATTATATGATATCTAATTTATCTATTTATAATAAGTTTTATAATTAAATTTGTCGAATTTTGTTATTTTTGTTATTATGTTATGTTTTATATGATTGTAATAAATTTTTCATTAGTCAAATCATTAAAAGAGACAACTTATAAGAGATTTAGAGATTTGCGGACCATTTGAGCTTACAATGTACATCTCCATAAATATTGTATTGAAAAATATTAATGGATTATATTAAATCATATAATTCATCAATATGCTGTATTAGATTATGAAATAATAACAAAAATTAATGAATTTAGTTAAAAATTATTAAAAATGAATAAATTAGATATCATAGGGTATTTACCTAGTAGGATAGCTAAGAACACTATATAACTGAAGTTAGTTCCTCTCCATTTCAATTTTTATCAACTTAGCTCCTCCCAAATTTTTCTTTTACCAATTTCGTCCATCTTCCCGTTAGTCTTTCCGTCCACTTGACTAACAGTAGGTGCTGCCATGATGGTTAACAAAGCAACATGAGACGTTAACTGCCATGCCATTCCTTTCATGTAGGCATTCTTCCATGTGCGAGGCACATGAACTCCAACTTAATCCCTCTTAATTTCAATTTTGGTGTCACTCCCAAATTTTTTTGACCAATTTCGTCCCTCTCAATTCAAAAAATAAGCTTTGTTAGTCATTTCGTTCGCTTCACTAATGATGGTCGTTGACATGACGTTAACGGAGTGGCGTGACATGTTAACCACCATGTCGCTCCTTCATATCACGTCACCTTAACCACTAGGTTACTCATGTTATTGTTATATAATGTGTGTGTGTGTATATATTATAGTTGAAATGTATTACTAATAAATGACTCAGAAAAATTCAAAATTTTCTACTAGTAGGAGTTAAACTCAATACATCAAGCTAAGAAAGTTAGTGCCTTTCAAGTTTCAACTAAGCTGTCAATTTTGTTGTGTTATAATATTGCAATCATTATATACGAAATTGTGTTACTAATAAATGACTTAAAAAATTAAATTTTTATAAATGACTCAAATGAAAAATTTAATAACCTTAAAATAAATCTAATGGAGTATAGTTAAAGAACAAGTTTATTTTGTTAGAAAAAAATAATATACATATAGATAAAAAGAATCATATATATAAAAAATGTATGATAAATCATATGATAAATGTGTATGATTTTTTAAATATATAAAAAATAAAATATAGAAAAAAATCAAATATATAAAAATTGTATATAAAAATGATTATATATATCATATATTTTTTTCTTAATGTCTAAAAAAATTATATGATTTTTCCTATCTACATAATGATTAAAAAAATTATTTTTCTATTAAAATAATAGATTTAAAAAATTTAGAAAAAAAATCATTTTTGTTAACCATTTTATATATATATACACACACACACATATCATACAAATCAAAATATTAATTTTAAATCATATATATATATATAATTTATTTAGCTAAAAAAATCATATGCATTTTTTATACATTATATATTTTTTCTATTTGTATATAATTTTTTTTAACAAAATAAACTTTTTCATTAACTATACTTTATTAGATTTATTTTAAGTTATTTAAATTTTTATTTGTGCCATCATTTTCATAAAAAATTGATTTTTTAAGTCATTTATTATTAACACAATTCAGATATAAAATATATATAATGGTTGGAATATTATAACATAACAAAATTGACAGCTTAATTGAAAGATACTTGCTTGCTTAACTTGATGTACTGAGTTTAACTCCTGCTAGTAGCAAAAGTTGGATTTTTTGAGTCATTTATTAGTAAGTGTAAGATATATATAATATATGCAATACTATATAACAATAACACAGGTAACTTAGTGGTTAAGGTGCACATGGAACAATGCTTACGTGGAAGGGGTGACGTGACAGTTAACATGTCATGCCATGTCAGTAGTCATCATTAGTCAAGCTGACAAAATGACTAATGGACCAATTTTTTGAGGGAGGGACTAAGTTTACCAAAATTGAAATTGAGAGGGACTAAGTTGAGGGTTTATCCTATCGGTTAAATAAAGAACAATATCTTTTTCAACAAACTTGTTAGAGTTAAATAAGTTTTTACCTCTAATAAATCTTGAATTTTAATTTTTCACTTTAATATTTGTTTTTTGTTTGCCCACAAAATTTAAAGGTGTCAGTACCTTAGTGCATAAGATTTTGGCATGTGTTTCTCTAACTTAAATTCATTTTTGTTTTAAATTTGTGATTGAATTATAACCGTTCAAATATAATAAGGTATCAATACTCTCATACAAACTTGGGTACCAAAGAATTAACATTGATGAATTATTGTTTTTTTTTTTTTGTTTTAATCTATAATGTTAAGTTTGGTTGTTAAAAGATAACATGACTGAGGGAAGTTAAGTGAGATCCTTTATAATTTGGTTAAACATAATTTAACTAAATTTTAATTGTGATTAAATTGGTCAAGCATGGTCAAAGCAGTTTAAATCGTGGTCAAACTAGTTCATGATTCAAATTGAGTTGATTATGTTTGACAACGATTAAACTTGATTTAACCATGTTTAATCAAATTACACTAAAACCTATATACATTTTGTCTACCGCGTCATCTTTTAACTATCTAATATAATGTCCAATATAATGACAAGAATTAAAACAAAAAAGAATAATAGCGTGTTAAATCAAAATTTACAATTTATCAAAGGCAAAACTTATTTAACTCATCTTTCTAATTTTACATTTTAGGCAACGTCTTTGTAATTTTTTTTCAGTAAATGCATTTAACTGATTTAAATTTTTATTCATAATACTATAAATTTATAGATTACAATAAAATGGTGAGTATCTGTTCAAATAAATTACTCTTCCAATAGCGTTTAAAGATCTAATTTTGTCCATGTCAAATTATTGACTACCCAATTTAGTCCACAATTATAAAAATATATTCAAGTTAGTCATTGTCATTTTTAAACACAGGCCAAATTAATCTCTCGATATCTAGCTACACTTCATAAATGCAGTTAACCGCATTTCAAAAGTGTAATTAAACACATCAAAAACCTTATCATCACTTTAGCATGTGTTTACCACATTTACGAAGTGTGACTAAGTACAAAAGAACTAGTTTGATCAATATTTAAAAATGACAGACTAACTTGAACTTTTTTATTTTGTTAGAACCACATTAGACATTTGCCTACTGTTTTATTTGAGCCTAAAGAAATATATTAGAAAGGGATCAACCTCTCAATCAGATGTCTCGAGTTTGAGCCCTAGAAATGAAAAAAATTTCTTGTCGGAATATCCCAACCTATTTCATAGACCTCAGTCGTGTCATGTTAAGTCATCCATGGTTTTGTCGAGAAACAAAAATGGATAATAGGATAAAATAAGGAAAGTAATTAAGTTTTAGTTATATAATTTTCACTTGAAAGTTGGAAGTAACATCCTTATAAATAGAACTAGTATGTGAACACGTACCCGTGCAATGCTCAGGGTTTATAGTTCTATAGTTGTAAAAATTGTAATTTAAACATGAAATCTATGATATCAATAAAATTAGTCATATACAATTGAATTGGATATTACATAGTACGATACATTATAAAAAATAAGCAATAACAATACCTCATCTACTCCTATATACGTTCCCTATTTTTCATAAAAAAACAATATATTATTGGAATGCAATAAACAAAATATTACTACATATATCTTATGCTCAACAATGCTCAATAGGAAAAAGTACTCCACACTCATGTTATAATATAATTAAAAGAAAATGTTAGAAACAATGAGTACACAATAATTTTTTTTTTTGGGAAATGTACATATATAAAAGAAAATGACCAATTAGAAAAAAATAATGATAAACAATGCACAACATTATTTTAAAAATACATATGGCAACAAAATGCAATTAAGGATGTATTTAAAAAAACATAGAATAGAATAAAGGATAGATAAGATACATTGTATCATCTCCGCCATATGTTCTCAAAAACTTATTTCTAAACTATACTCACTGATGTTTGGCATTCCTTGCCTTCTTCATCCAAAATTAGCATTTTCAAACCATTTCTAGACTTCACTATTAATTTGGCCGCATACTATTGATCATGGGTGAAGACTGGTCTTGGTAGGTATAATCCAACATGAAAAAGCATTCCTTGACTTCTTTTTTTATGGTCATCGCATAACAAAGAGATAATGAGAATTGTCATATTTCACATTTGAAAGAAAATCCTGAGCAGAGGAGATTACGTTCATCATTGGAATATATACTCTCTCCAAGCTTTCTTACTGTCACAACAGTGACTCCAATTACATTCTTTGCCAATTCGTCAACCACCAATCATGATTTATTGCATAACCCATTTGTTTGGTCTATATTCTTTAAGAGCATAATAGGAACTCCAATTTTCAAGATCAATCTATGATCAAGAATCCCATAACATTTTATAACACTAAGGAGTTTTAGTGTAAATCATTCTCCATGTAATTTATCGTTCTGATCAACCTTATAAGTCAAGTATGAATTAAGATATTATATTTCCTCGCTTAAAATCAAAGACAAAATATATTCATTTACTTTTTTTGCAAATTTCAAAATAAATATTTTAATCGAGGAATGAGAATTGTGATAACTAACACAAATTGGTGTAGGTTTAATACATATATCATATAAATCAAATTTAAAAGATCCAAAAAATATAAATTTTTATATAATGAAACAGTGGAATCAGTACAAAGCCCAAAGAAAGGGACATGAACCTGAAAGTATGTGTTTTGTTAGATACTTCAATTTCATTATGAGTATCATATATGTACAATTGTGCAAACTTGGGCGTTTTTCCTTCAGCAAGTACCAAACTCCCTATTCTACAATAATTTTGGCTACTGAGGATGAATCGTGGCGGAACTTTCCCATCATTAACCGACTTTTCAACCATTCCTCTGATTGAACTAAAAGAGAATATACTATTGTAAGATTTCATGTTCTCTAAAATTTTTGTTTATTAGATCTAAATCTTTGATAAGGTTGAACCAAAGATTTGGAGGACTTTGCAAAAATGACAATCATATTCTTCCTTTTATACAACATATGAAGAATTTTAGATTTCTTGGAATCTTTTATTTCTCAAATTTTCTTCATACCACACAATAGTCTTACAAGCACAACATGCCAAATAAGGGTCTCCAACATCTATTGGCTTTGTGAGAATAATTCAAAATTTTAACATAGATAAAGCATTGTCAATAAATTGAATACATTTTTTTTTAATAAAATACCACTAAATATCAAAACTGAATAAAATTTAACACCGTCTTATAGTGTTCTCATTATCGAGATAAATGACTCATTTACAAATGGATTAACAAAATAAGCATGACACTTAGTTATAGAGCATGCTATTGAGAAACTGTACAAATTATTTAAAACATAATGAATAATTAGAAATAAACTTGCTCAAGAAAAAAAATTATAAAAGTAATAATCTCCCAATTTGAGTTACCAAAGTTGTTGAAGTCCTTTTTCTCATGAGTACAAATAATTGAACTTTTTTATTTATATAAACTACAAAACTTCATTCTCGAATCATTTAATTAATATGTAAATTCCTACTGATTATTTTTTTAAGAAACAAAAAACTCTTATTCCTAATGTACAATCAATATCCCTCTTGTACCCTTTCTCCTTATTCGTTATTTTTTCTTCTCTACTTACTATTTTTATCCTTTTTTCTTGTAATTTTTGACTCTCTCATGACATAACATTGTAGTCCAACAGTTTAGTAGTAGTCACAGCTACAAAATCCATAATGAACGGATCATGGATGTGTTGGAAAACCAAAAAATGATTTTTATTCATTAAACTCTAAATCCAAGCAGCAAATTATGCTCCTTGATTTATTTGGTTGAAACTTGAAAGAAATTTGCAGCCATTTATGCATACAATCTGACGGGGGAAAAATTGACATCACTTACGTAAGCAATCTAATAGGAAACCGAAGTCTGCCATCACTTAGATAAGCAGAATGTTAGAAAAGTAAAGGAAAAAAGAAAAATGCGATGCGGTCCTTCCTTATCCTAAATATATATAATTGAGTCGTATATTTTCTTAAATATTTTTAGGTGATAGTAAGAATGTTCAACTCTTAATTTAATTCATTCATATTAAAAAAAATTACATGGTTAATTACATAAAACTAAGTTAAGACTCACGCGTTGCACATCCGGATAATAATATACACGTAGCACAAAATTTAAAGTTAAATGATTATTTAATGGAATTAAAATACTATCTGTATGATAAAGTAAAAATTTGTTACGAAGACAACACTAATATATGTCAATATTAATGTAATATTCTGTTTCTGTGAAATTTTGACTGGAGTTCTGTTGGAAGCACAAATTTGGAATAGGAGTAGGTGAGCAAGATGATGCAACACCGCAATCGTTAGGTAAATTATGCAGAACCTGCATCATCATGGTGTTGTGGTGATAGGCAGCTGAACGATCAAGCATGGAATGGGTCTCCTCCCTTTCTTTGGGCCCACACTCATTACCACCATCTGAATTCGAAATTTGTTGCAGCTTTAGTAAATTGGCCCAACCAAAGACAACCGTCCATTTGCATCAAAACATCATCATCCTTGTCTCGAGCAACAACTGTATCAACTCGTCGAGTTGATCACAATTTCCCATACTCTCATAATTGCAATCGTCAATATTCTGATTGGTTCCAAAAACCAATTGGCATTCTAAGAATCCTTCACCTTCCTCCTCCACAATGGCCATGCTCGCCACACCTCGCCGCCAAGACCACCGGATGAATATCCCGTATGGCCTTGACACCGAATCCTCCGCATGATTTACCACAGGAGATGATGATTCTCCAGCTCTTTCTTTAACAAATATGTCACATCCTTTCCCAAGGTGTCCTTCTAGAGATAAATAAATCTCCTTTCCTTTTGAATGAATCCCATAATTTTAGTGTCCACCAACACCGACGCCACCCCCATAGATTTACCACTCCGCGAATCCTCATCTACCATAACAACCCAGCTCTCTCCAATTTTCTGGATGTTAAATTCTGACCATGCGTGAGGTGCCAACCCATGAATATCAAGCCAAGTTCTCCTCACACTACACACTTCTTTTGTAGACCAAAGTCCAACTTCCGCTTGTAGAATCTCCTTCCTAGTACTCATTTACTCATGCATCTCAACCTGAGAAGAAAAGGATATCAAGATTTTAAACAGACCCATCTCCCTGATTTGGCTTATGCCTTTCCAATCCTTGAACTTGGTGACGCACTCATCCAAGCAAATAAGTTTAGTGGATTCACACACCAGACTTCTTTGTAACCAATCAATATGTCCATCATTCAATTTCCCAATTATTATGGGTGACATAGTAGAACCTCCATGATTTTCAGAATCTCCACGAGTTACTTACCAATCCCCAATTCTCTTTACACCTCGAATGGCATTATGGTCTCTCTTCTTCTTTACTTGGTCTCGAGTCTCGCACCTGAAATGGGATAACCCTTTGCTTCTGCTTTTTTCTTGTTAATATTGCTCTTGCTTTTCCCGTGTGTATTTTCATCTTATGCTCTCTGATAACTATATTATTTTGCTCATTCATTGCCTTCATCGCTTCCGTTTTTGATCTGTATCTCACAAAAGCATATCTTGTGTTAGTAGCTCTTCTTCTTTTCAAAGGTATGTATATGTCAGTGACCCACCCTGCAGGACTGAAAATTTGCCACACAACCACGATATGTCCCTAGAAATCGAAAGATCGTCCACAACCAGACTAAAACCATTTCCTTCATAGCTTCCTTGATTCAAACCTTGACCTTGTGATACGTTAACTTTATTGTATAACTGTTGCTTCCCTCCAAACTTCCACTGTTCCTGGCCAAAATTTTTCCTCCTGATAGCCATATTCTGATGACCCTTGACTTCTCTGATATCCCCTCAACATCGCTCTTGAATACTTCTCTGACCCTAATGAGACCCTGAAAGTTTCCTTCTACACCTAACTCTGGTTATCGTTCACAATAAGTCCGGACGAAGTTTTGACCATTTATCAACCTCGTCCATCAGAGACTCCATCATAAAGACAATGAACAAGAAAAAAGAACTGCAAAATAGAAAAAAAGAAAAAGAAAAAGAAGCAAGTAATCACGTGCAACATCGTACAAATCCAACACAGAATTAAACGCAGCAAACAATTCAGAAAACCACATAAGAAATACTCACTTGTAGGAGTTTGTGGACTATATCATGAATGGTAATGGTTATTAGATAAAATAAAGTTGTATAGCTAACTCTTTTATTTATAGAATAGTCAATAACATCACGTCATTCTCTCAATAGTTTTATTTTTTTTTAAAAAAGTTATTTTATTATTTAAATGCCTAAAAATTGTAAAGAGGAAGGAGACTAAGCTTCCTAGGTTACTGAAATATGTAACATAATTTCGAGTTACAAAGATAGTTGGTTACATACATGCGGTTATTAAGAAAAATACACATAAAACTAGCTAGGGAATGTATGAATAGAATTAGCGTTTGAATGATTGAATTAACCAACTAACTAACTACCTGACACAACACGCAGCAGGATCCAAAGAGACAATTGGGTTGATGGTGTTGATGCGGATTCAGATGATGCTAGAAGGAAGAGGGAGTCAAAGTTAGAAGAGGAGTGTGATCAGGTGAGACTGTGAAGAGTGATGAGAGGTTGTTTACAAGGAACAAGGAATGATCTTTCAATGTCTTATCTTTGAATCAAAAAAGAGATTTTATCGCTATTTTACTTGGGTGATCAAAAGAACAACCGTATCTTTCAAATTTGAATGTCAGTATCTTGTGTTAAATGCATCATTTAAAAATAAAAAAATAGGCGGAATTCAAAAGGATATAAATATAAAAATAAGTTTAAAATTCTAAAAGAGATATGTGAGATTGATTTTTGTGTAATTAATTATATATGACTTTAAAAATTATATTTATAGTTAATTAAAAATAATTAAAATTAAAATGATAAATTTAAGAAATATGCGGTGTTCTTTTAAAAAGGTCTAGAAAAAATAGACAATACCAACAAACTCAAAATTGTTGATTTTATTTTTTCAAAAAAAAAGTATATAAAATATTAAACTAACAGGTGTAGCGTGATGGTAGCTCACCTTGTGTCAGCCGACAATGGACACCTTGGTGTACTAAAAAAATATAAAATATTAAATTGACACATGATTAATTGCAATGAGCAAAGCTATTAAAATTTTAATTTATATCTTAAAATTTTATGATTTGGAAGAGGTAAGCGGATCCCATTACTTACGGTTAGATCAAACGATTTTATGATTTAAATCGCGTATCATGTTTTACGTCTTACCTAAGATTTCGATTTTAACAACATTGAGGGGTAGGGAACACAGTTTTTTATATAATATATTTTTTTATATACTTTTATTATTATGTTTACTTGATTGTTCTTGGTAAACCGCCTAGTTTGGGCTCATTCAGCCCACTTATGTGTATTAATCTTTTACGCCATGATCCATTACCATTCCTATTCAGCCCTGCTTCATTAAAATAATACTTTCTTTTTTAAAAAGGAAAAATTCTTAAGACTCTCTTTGTTACGGATAACAAAAAAAAGTCACTTTTTTCAAGGTAGAGCTGTCGCTGCTGTAGATGAAACAATGGCGTCAGAGCACTCTCCTTCTCCCAAAATCCTTCTAGCAAAGCCTGGCCCCATCGCCGGCGGTCCCGTCGCCGGAAAATTCGGCCGTGGCGGCGCCGGCGACGATGACTCCTCGCAGCTCCGTTCACGCCTTCCTTCCGTCGCATCACTCAACCTTCTCTCCGATTCCTGGGATTTTCACATCGATCGCTTCCTCCCTGTAATCTCTCTCTCTACTTTCATTTTTTTGCTTGGAATGTTTCACAAATTAGGTCACTGAGATTGAAAATTAGAAATTAATTGATTGCAATTTGATTTTGGGAATGTTTGCAGTTTTTGACTGAAAATACGGACTTCACTGTGATTGGAGTGATTGGGCCACCTGGAGTTGGCAAGTCAACAATTATGAATGAACTTTATGGTTTTGATTCAACTTCACCTGGTTAGTTTATTCACATAATTTAATTAATATTTTTTCGTATTTGAGTTTGAATTTTTTTGTGTTGTTGCACTTTCCATATGTTTAACTTTTGATGTCTAATTATGCAGGGATGCTACCACCTTTTGCCATACAATCTGAAGAAACTAGAGCCATGGCAAGGCATTGCTCTACAGGGATTGAACCTAGGGTGTCTGCTGAACGTATTATTCTTCTTGATACACAGGTACTGCATTTGCCGAATTTTTTTCTTCCTGTGCTGTATGAGGGAATGATTTCCTCTTTTGTCATGTGACGGATAGTTGAATTTTCAATTTTTTCTTATTTTGTTTTGTGTTCATGTTTTTCATTTTTTATTTGTAGCCTGTGTTTAGTGCTTCAGTTTTAGGCGAGATGATGAGACCGGATGGCTCTTCAACGATTTCAGTGATAAGTGGAGAATCACTTTCAGCTGAATTGGCTCATGAGATTATGGGTATTCAGGTAAATAATAACTCCCAGAGAATAATTTTTTCCCAACAAAAGTCCAACCAGTCTAAGAATTTTATCTTGATCACAGTTGATTTCTGTTTTCTTGTATCGTTATATCTGATGAATTTGACTATGTTGGGATGCTGCAAGGAATGTTTCTAGCTTGCTGTTCTACTAGCATCTGTATGTCATATTCTGCTGGTGGTGTCGGATGGAGTTCATGATGATAGCATGTGGCATTTGATGTTGACGGTATGGCATTAAGTTCAACTTTTGTTTTTGTTATATTTGCAGATGATTCAAATCCTGTTCAATACTTGAATGATTATTTCATCCTAGGAAAATTAAGCAGTCATTTGGAAAATAGTTGCAACTTGGATACCTGTTATTCCATCTGTTATTTGAATGCATTCAATGACCATGCTGTAGTTGTTATCATGTAGGTTGACTTACTGAAGCATGGCATATCGGACCCATCCTTGTTGGCTTCATCGCATTCCCAGAGCTCCAATCCAGGGCTTGAGAAAGATTATAAGGTTCCTGAACATGAAGAGTACATGGCTACCCCTGTTTTTGTACACACCAAGTAAGAAATATCTTTCTATCTGTTGTAACGTTGTCAAAGTAGGAAAGAACATATTGGCAGGAAATAATTGGCGTAGATGAGTTATTTGAATACTATAATTGTTGTAAGCAATCGAGATTATAAATTTTAAGGTGCATCATGGTCGCTCCAAACTATTTGGTTCCTGTATTTAGCTAATTCTCTATGCACAAAGGAGAATTCTTGAAAAGTCGAGCCTGGCCAAGATCTGGAGGGACTGGTGAATGGTTAACTAACTTGTTGCATGACTTGATTAGGCACTTGCCAGCAATACTCCTCTTGGTCCAATATCTTGGCCGGACTCTCATTTTCAGGAATTTTCCCTTTAAAGATTGAAACATAAATAATATTTAAAACTAGGGTCTCTGTCACCTACTGCATGCTGCATGTGTCACCAACGATTTGAAAAATATATAAGAAAATCAAGAACCAAATATGAAGTATATAAGATTTTAATTAGCAGTTAAAATTGTTGAAGGGAAATTAATTGCAAGAGACCCAAAATAAAGCCATATGAGACTTGCATGATAAATGTGCACAGTACTGTTTGCTCGGGGCTCGAATCTTTGTCGTGGACATTTATGTATTATGTTGTTCAACTTTGGTGTTTCCATGAGTGATTTGTTTGACTTTCATGTTCGAAAAATCTGTAATCATATTGTCACTGTTATGTTTTGTATGATTGTGTCCACTTTTTTTGTTATTAAAATAAGATTGTTGCATAGAAAAACACCCAACTTGATTTCCTTTTTGACTTGTATAGGTTACACGATCAAGAAGACTTAACTCCTCAAAATTTTGTTAAGTTGAGGAAGGCACTTATGCAGTATTTCAAACCATCCTCATTTGTGAGAAGACACACTGGAAGCAAACCTGAGGAGCATGCTGGCCATATGGGTTCAAGTATGCTAAATTTGTACGCCATCCCATATAAGAAAAAGGAAGACAATCCAAGAGCTCAGCATGAGAGTTACATATCTGCATTATGGAAATTACGAGATCAGGTCTTTCTCTCTACACAAACCACACATCCACACAAGATTTTTTTTGTCACACAAGTGAATGCCACCCCATGGTGCATTGTTTAGGACACGCTGTGATATGTTTTCCTGTGTTTTAGATATTGTCCATGAAGTCGCCGTCTTTCACGAGACCCGTGTCTGAGCGTGAATGGTTGAAGAACTCGGTCAAGATATGGGAACAAGTAAAAAGCTCGCCAACTTTATTGGAGTACTGCAGAACACTTCAACATTCAGGAATGTTTAGGAGGTAGAAATTTGTGAAAGATGGAAATATTCTAGAGTCACCGTGATGATTGTATTTCAATATGTAGCAAGCTTTTATACAAATTATCATATTCATGCATGAATCACACATTCTCTGCGCTGAGTTTATTTGCTTGCTGGAGGATACAATTTTATGCACATTTTTTTTAACAATTTACTGATAGTTTAAATTTGGCATGTCCTGATCATAAGTCACAATTGGAGTCTGTTTCGGTTATGCAAATTACCTAATTCAGCGTATATTGAAGTGTGAGATGACAAGAGTAGATTTCCTTCTGCCTATTGGTCAATCAAACTTTGCCGCTTGAGAAATCGCACTAAAAAGTTGTATCCAATTTAATAGACGCTAACCTCTCAAAATTGTTCATCCTATTATACCACAGAAATATTAATGCGAATAAAAACAAGACTGGGCGAAAGATTATTGTAAATACTGAATACGAGCAAATCCTTATAACACGTCAACCAAATGGAAATTGGAGAAACATTTCATTTTCAAGTACAAAGTGAATGTCAAATACCACAGTTAATAATTCGCTTTATTTTCATGAAGTAAACACTGCTTTTCACCTCATCACATTAATGAAAAACATTTTTCAGGATCTAAAAAAGAAATGTCCAGAACATCTGTATCGCAACAAACTACGCTGTAGTCATGCTTCAGGCTTGGACTGCCATGATTGGTACCTTGTCCAGTCTCTCTGTCCTGGATTAAGTGCATGTCCCTTGGAATGATAGATGTACTGCTCACCCTCTCCCGTCAAATTTTCTTTGTGTTCAACACCATACCTTTTCGGTTTCAGCAAAAGAAGCTGCAACAAATGCATTGCATTATTACCCTAGTTACAAATTTCCATACCATGTGCCACTACCAAGGAATGATTTAGTAAAGAAGCGAATTTACCTCATCTCCAGTATGATCAGTTATGAAGTGGAGCCAACCATGCCATTCGGGTGGAACCTGAGAAGCATTGTATCTACTCTTCTCTGCATATTCAACCCACCTGTGCCTTCCTGCCAAATTTTAAGGAAACCCCAGCATTTATAACCACACAATATGTTCAAATTCAAAAATATTATGCGACAAATATCTAATCATATGGTTGAAAAAATAAAAAAATAAAAAAAGGGAATGAATTGGTTTAGTTTTTTTGTTTCAATTATTTTAAAGGGTAAAAATGCCCGTTACATCCTTTAAGTTTGACCAATTATCATGTTTGGTGCACAAATATTGTTTCATTGCAAACAACCTGCTTGAACTTTGGTGAATGTATAATTATCATATGGGGCGTTAGATTTAACAGAGAAGGCGAGAAACCACAAAACCTTACATGTAGCCTGTTGAAGTTTAGCTAATGGTCACATTTAGCATCAAGAGTTTGATTTCTAACATATTACCATATTCTTGTTCATTATTTCATAGTCAGATTTAGATAGCTATGTGCAATAACCAGAATGCTTGTTGACTTGATGTTCAAGGTTGATGCCAAAATGCAAAGTAATGGTCCTTAGCTAATTTTCACGTGTACTTCATTCGACTAACCCACACACATACACAGAGTGAGACAGAGAAAGAAAGCACTAACCAAATTGAGTGTTTTCCAGTTTCTCATAATACTTGTTACCAAATTTATCGACACCAACAAGAGTTGCACCAATATTATGGATCTTGGTTTGCCTACATAAGTTCAGACAAGAATTATACTGGAAGAAGAAAAATACTGGTAACACAAGACAGTCCAAATCTCATAGTAAAACAGAAATATAACAGACACCGAGCCCTTGAGCAACTCTATAGAAACTTTATCTTAATTCCAACAGCTCAGGGCCATCAAGAAGAGTCTAAATGTAATGATTCACATACGTTCAGTCAACTCAACCTAGAGAAGGATTGTCTACATTCGCTGCAAATTTGCAGCTTGAAATCAAAATGTCTAAAAGCCTCAAAGAGGTTTACTTAAAGTGACAAAGCTAATGCTGTATATTGTTTTCAATGCATTCTTCTAAGTTCTAATCCACCTACTTGAGTAGTTGGCAAAGCTCCTTATACTGCATCTATTATGCATTTCTAGAACCTATGTTTACATCAATCATATATAAGCAACAGCAAGGGAAGTCCATGAACTAAAAACAAAGTGATAGCTATCCAATCAACAAAAGTACATTACTACATTTTTAGCAAAAGTACCTTTCAATCTTCAAAGAACATAAAACAAAAAATGACAAGATAAAGCAGAAGATCAAGCAAAGCGATTGACTTACAAGAGGTTACCATCCGGAAGGCATCTCCTGAACATTCAAGCCATAATGAAAAAGGATATCAGAAAACTCTCAAAAAGAAAAATATAATAATATTATATTTCATCAAATCAATGAACCCTCAATAATTTCAGCTAACATATATCGAAAAAAATGCAGCCACAAAATCACTTCATTAACCCACTCAATTAACAGAGCTATGAAATCAAATTTGAGTTTCATTTCAGCACCTAAATCACATTTTCCCATGTCAAATGGAATGAAAGTACAATAACCACACTATAGAGCTGAATCATCAGAGTTTGAAGCGAATAAGTATAGATTTACCCCTAAAAACAAAAGCCAATAGAACATGTGAAACTCAATAATTTGTGTTTTTCGAAGAAAAAAAATTCCAGAATATTGAGGCCATTAACGGCACAAGGAAAGAAATCGGAAAATGAAATGGCGAAAGAGAAAAGGAAAGGAACTAACACGTAGCCTTCATCTTTGAGCTCTCTAAGGAAGGCGCCGAAACCCTTCTCTCTGATCGACTTCACGACGTTCCTCACCACCGATGCCATTTCTCTCTTTCTCTCTCTTCTCTCTTCTCTCTTCTCTCTTTTTATTTTGTACTAATAGTAAAATAAATATTTTTTTGATAATTTTGTAAAATAAATATAATCCTATATGGCTATATCGTTATTTCTCTGTCTTTTTTTATTCATTAGTAACAATTAAAAATTAATAATAATATTTTTTTTAAAAGAAGAATTTCATTCATTCATAAAACGGTCCAAGGCACTTGCAAATTAAAAATAAGATATCAAATTTAACATTAATAAAATTTGGATACATCTTTTAATTTAAATTAATTAAATATTTATAATTTTACTCTTTATTTAAAAATTATTGGTTTCTAAATATATTTCATACAAAGGATTAATACTAAAAATATTGTAAATTGAATAATGTATTAAGCTTATTTTTACAATAAATCTAAATATTTTTAAAGATCTTATAAATGAAATTTCATAAAGAGAAAAAAAAATTATAGATGAGAATAAATACCAAAAAAAAACAAAATTATAATCATAAAAGATAGGAGTGAAAATGTGTTGAGTCAACTAAATTTTAACTTAAATAGGTTTTGATTTATTTCTAAATTGTTCAGACAAAAAAAATTAGATGTTGTTTGTTATTAGAATTATACACACGACATATCTAATTAAATTTTGTTCAGTCAATTAAATTTAGCACAATCAAAAGAAATGTGAAAAAAAATTAATTATACTAATAACTAAGAAAGAATATTCTACAAAGATTGAAGTAATATAATAAGAGAAAATAAATTAATAAGTATTATGTAACAAACAAATAAATGAAGCATTACGTACCTACATATGAGATAAAGATTAAAAAAAAGATGAATAGTCAAAGAAAAATGCATAACTGTGTTTTAAGGAAGTGAAAGAGATAAGAATTAAAAAATATTTTAAATATTATTGAATCATATTATAAGAATATGGTAAATTTTTTATTTAAAAATAAAAAAATTAATAAATAGGCCAATTTATTAAGGCAAACTTATTTATTAAATGAATTAACCCGAACTAAATCTTAAATGAGTGAAGCCAAATGCCTCTGTCCAACTGTTGGATCTACCTCTACCCCTAATATAAGAGTGCAAAAGCACCACAAAGAGAATAAAAACACCACAAGAGTGAAACAGATAATGTGAGTGTGTGTTAAAATTTTAATTGTCAGTCAAAGGTAAAAATAAATAATAAAAAAAGGGTAAGAATAATGTTTTATTAAACTTTAACTGGCCTGCCCACGCAACCATGTTACGTGGCGAAATCTGGTTGGCTATACTTACATCATTTGTTTTTGGCTAAGTTCAATAATGAATATTTAAGAGTAAAAGTTGGAAGGAATCGACGGTGAGAGCGAGAGGCAGAAGAAGAGGAATGAGGTGTCGAAGTTGGTAGTCGCCGACGACGTTTGCATTTTTCGGTTCCAATTTGCAACAGACGAAGTGAGAGAGCCTTCAATACTACTCGGTAATTAATTTCTTCACGCAAGGTTTTTTTTTTGTCTTTTAAATTCAAAGTTTATCTTTGTCGAATATCTGTAACTCCATGTTGATTGATTCCGAGTTAGGGCTCATCGTGATTGGGGTATTCGTATGCATAAGCTGGTGTATTTTCGATTTGGAATTCAGATAATGATGTAGTACCTTGTTTGGTTTTTTGCTCTAATTTGAATGTGCTGATTGCAAATCGTGCATTCTATTTGTTTACATTTTCTCGATGGCAAATAGTGATTGACTAGCTCAATAATTTCTGGAGTTTCTGTTTCACCTTTATAGTTCAATTTAATTTTCGGTTCCTCAATATTTTGGTTGTTTAGCTACCTATGTTTTAAGGGGGGAGGCTGACAATAGAGGATCATTTACTTGCGTTATAATTAGGTGTGATTGACTAATTAGGTTTTCAGATGTCAATTTAATGATTGATGCGCATTTGTGCAGAGTAAAATATGATGAGGCTGAAGACATATGCGAGTCTTAGTTTGATTGCAACTCTGGCTATTACATATCATGCATTTAACAGTAGAGGCCAGTTTTATCCGGCAATGGTGTATCTTTCAACCTCCAAGATCAGCTTAGTGCTTCTTCTCAACATGGGTTTGGTCAATATGTGTATTCTTTGGCAAATAACAAAGAAGGTATTCCTAGGGTCTCTCCGAGAGGCGGAGGTAGAGAGGCTTAATGAGCAGTCATGGAGGGAGGTTATGGAGATCCTCTTTGCAATTACAATTTTTAGGCAGGACTTCTCTGTTACATTCCTTGCAATGGTCACAGCGCTGTTGTTAATTAAAGCTTTGCACTGGTTGGCTCAGAAGAGGGTCGAGTACATTGAGACCACTCCTTCAGTGCCCATGTTGTCCCATGTTCGAATTGTATCTTTTATGGGTTTCCTTCTTCTGCTAGATAGCCTTTTTCTATACAGTTCTTTGAAGCACCTGATACAAACGTGGCAACCGTCAGTTTCAATATTCTTTTCGTTTGAGTAAGCCTTCGTTTTCCTTTTCCTTCACTTGTTCTCAAAGACTCAAACAAGTTTCAATATCTGCTACTTGATGCATTCTACTTACTGTAGGGTTGTGGTTTTGAAATAATATATTGTCTGGCTTTGTCTTTGACAAACTATCTGTTTCTATCTCAGGTACATGATACTGGCAACCACGACAGTTTCAATTTTTGTAAAATATCTTTTCTATGTCAGTGACATGCTTATGGAGGGACAGTGGGAAAAGAAGCCAGTCTTCACATTTTACCTGGAACTTATCAGGGACTTGCTTCATTTGTCTATGTATCTGTGCTTCTTCCTCGTAATTTTTGTGTAAGTAATCAGTCAACTCTTCTTTGTATGTGTATGGTAGCTCTCATATGTATGTATTATAGAAGTCATAGTCTCTTCTTTGCATTGGACTGCACTTAGAATCGGATTCATTTGTCATAGTTGACGATGATACGTATAGTATCAGTTACATTAACATATATACATATCTGGTTTGCTTGTTTTTCATCCATCCTCATTTTATTTTGGTTTGATTATATGTTTAACCTTTACATGTTATCTATTTACCGTACTAACTTTATGTGGATTTCTCAGAAACTATGGTGTTCCTTTGCACTTAATACGCGAGCTCTATGAGACATTTAGAAACTTCAAAGTCCGTGTTGCAGATTACATACGATATCGTAAGATCACTTCAAATATGAATGATCGGTTTCCAGATGCAACTCCTGAAGAGCTTAACGCGTGAGTTCTAGTCCTGGAATAGCATCTCTGCTTGCTATCTTGATTCATGACATTTATGCATATGCAATAATTATTTTGAAATGGCTTTGCAGAAGTGATGCAACCTGCATTATCTGTCGTGAAGAGATGACTACTGCCAAGAAACTTATATGTGGACATCTTTTTCATGTTCATTGCCTCCGATCATGGCTGGAGCGGCAACATACTTGCCCTACCTGCAGAGCCCTGGTTGTTCCACCAGAAAACGGGGCAACTACAACTGGAGTGCAGCAAGGAGCACAGTCAGATGCTCATCGACAGGGTAATCATATAATAATCAAACAATATATAGGTTACTATGCTCATAAAACATTAATAAGGTCCAAATGTCAGAATTGAACCAATAGTATATACTGTGTCTCTGGAATCAGAAATGGAAAAATAGACTTGGAAGTATGATCCTGACAAATGAATGCTCTTGCAAACTGCACCTTCTAAACAATTGCTTATGGCAATACTTCATGGTCCTTTTTAAACCATCTTCATTTTATAATTTTTTTTTATGCTAACCAATCTCTTTGACATGTATTTGTATCCACCATTCATTTTTTTGGGATTTCATGTGAAGCTCCTAATTATACTACTATATATATTATACAAATATTAGGTAACTTTTAAAACCATGTTTTCTTTTAATTTTGGGTGATTATGCTGCCCTCCCCAAGTCCAACACAATTGTGGTGTTTAAAATATTTTGAATGTGATATCTTTAAGACTAAAGTAGCGCATTGCTTAATTTGTCATATAAATATTGTGGCTCTGCATATATATTTATTCAATGTTCTTTTAAATATTGATTATTTAAAATTGGAACAGCAACAGGGACAGGCACTGGAAGCTCTGGTCAAACTGAGGTTGGCAGCGGGGGGCCAACTGATAATTTGAGTCTGCATCAGGCCAGACTACGAGCTGCTGCTGCTGCTGCATCAATATATGAGAAGTCTTATGTTTACCCCTCCGCAACTTCTTTAGTATGGTATGGCTTTTTTTTGCTTGGACGATATTCCTGTTTTTATCTGCAGCTTCTTAAGAAATCAATCTTATGCTGTGCATCTTGCTGGTTATTGTTATATAAATATTGGTTAAATTCAGGAAAAGTTGCATAAACAATGGATTTACTGAATATAAAATGGGATTGTAAAGTTAGAATATGACTGTATGATGTTAATATAATTTAATTTGGATTTGAACTCTAAGAACTTTGAATGAACATTGAGGCATTTTCTAAAGTTTGGCACCTGCTTGGGGAGGGGCCTTCCATTGTATAGAAGTGTAGAACGGGAGTTTTCTTAAGCATTTTTACTGAGATAAAAAATAGACAACAAAAGAGAGCTGGCTCAGTTTCACTTGGAAGTTTTGATGGGTTTTGAGAGCCTGAATTTTTTCAGAAGCAGCTATCTCTAATGTTTGTAAACATGGTGGTGCATAAGCAATTCCTTGTATCTGAGACAAAATTCTAATTTGTCAAGGATGGGTTTTGATTTGAGAACTTACGTATGAATCCTGATTTCTTTTAAAAATGCACAAGTCATTCCTGATATTGAGCACAGTTTTGTATTTTATGAAGATGTTGAAAAACTGTTTGAATCTGAAAACAGACCACCCTGTTGGACATATGTCAAGACTTTCCTCCCCGTATATGCCGGTGTGGTTCGAAATCTTTGTTAAGTATATTTCATCGAATATATCTTTGTATTTCAAGTTATTTAAAAAAAAAAAATGAAATTTTGAAGCTTTTTAGTTTCTAAACTTTATTTGTATCATATGAGCTCTTGAATTTGAGAGACTGTCTTCAAAACTTGGTTGCCAGATTTGTGCTTGAATCAGATTCAATAAAGTTGATCTGCTTTCGCAAAATATGGAATCTTAAAAGCACGAATTGCTGCTTTGGTATGAAAGTGTGTTTATGTACATTTATATAATTAATCAGGTTAAAATTGTATTGTGAACTTGTATTGTCGCATCTTATTTGTTTGATAATCATACTGGTAAACTGCAAACTTATTATGTTTCCACTTGGTATCCTAGCTTTTGGTCTGTATGCATAGATAACTGGTTAACAAAGCAAAGGACCAAATTAGTAGTCCCACTTTCTTATATTTAGGTGTCATTCTAAACACTGATTGATAATACTGAATTAGTTTGTAAAGTGTGCACTTAATGAAGCCTCTACTCAAATTCTCAGCTCACCTGGGTACACACTTCATCCCCCGGGTCAAATATCTATGGGTGAATCTATTAATTCTGGGCTTAATGGAGAACAAGCTTCCAATGAACAAGCACAAAAGCAGTTTCTCATCCCTGGTGGACCAGGTGCATCCTTTCCTCAAATGGGACACTTCCATTTTCTACCTTCTCAGATACATGCAGCCGCCGCAAATTATGGAGTGGAGTTTGGAAATGATCCAAATTTGCCAAACTCTCTGCTGGAAGCTCAAAGAAAACTTATTGAACACCAGATTGAGGTACAATTGCACTTTCTCTTTTCTTTACCACCACACAGTAAGTGGAATGTGTTATCTTGGTGTATTTTGACTGTATATATTTAGAATAGGTGACGTGACGTTTATGGTGACCATCGAATGAATATTCCCTTCTCACCGTTTGTGTTCTCAATTGTGCCATCGCAACATACTTAGATCCTCAAGGTGTAAGGATGTGTTTTCCTCGGGAGATATATACCAAAAAGTTTCCTTTTTTTGATATATAAAGCTCCTTCCTCCATGAGGAGGAAGTTCTCTCTCTTCTTCCACCTTAGTAAGGTGCATTTGCTGATCTTGTCACGATTAGGCTTTTATAAGCACATGAATAGCAGATGAATGAAACAAATTGGTATTTATTTTTCAGGCTTGTCAAGATATTTGATTCTGACATTCTAAAATACTATGCATAACTCTGTATGACATGTAGACAAGAATATCTACGTTGCTTCATTTTGAGATTGTGAATAGGTTATGGAAATTTATGTCCATGATCACAATTAAAGTACAGTGAAGCACTGGTACTCCAACCATTGTATCCTTAGCATCAAAATTATGTAACCGGTTTAGCAGCATCACTGTGTTCGGTGCATAATCTCTTCTCTGCATAATCAAATTATTTGATATAGGGTGACTTGCATATGAAGATAAAATTAAATTTAATAACTCACGATAGATTTTTTTTTCCTCCTCACTTTTAAACAGATTCTGCAACGTCAGCTCCAGCTTTTCCAGAGGACCAAGGTTGACAAAAGTGTAGATGACGGCGCTTCATCATCATCAGATAGCAGAGGGAAGCAAATCGCATCCTCCTCGTCTTCTGCATCTGGTCATGCTCATCATGATATCCAAGATGAAAAACCATAAACTCGGCTGCTTATTTTTGGTTTATAACCATGAAGAGACTGCCAAATGTAGATATAGGAGAAGGGAAAAAAAATAGAGAAATCACAGCATTGCTCCAACGTGACATCATTTTGAATGATATATGCTATGTTATGTTCATCGTTGTACTAGTTTGTGAATGCATAGCCCCCCCCCCCCCTTAAATTTGTTTTATGTGGAATGCGCTTTTGTATTAGCTTTAAAAAAAATATATTCAACTTTTGATCATGAAGGTCCTTACTCCTTAATTTAGCGATCTGGGTAGTTCAATATTTAGGGTAATACTTGTTTTAGTTCTTCAAATTGTAAGTTCGAGTTACTTTAATTCTTGAAATTGAGTTTCTACTTCTTGTATGTTTTAGTTTTTAAAATTGTAAGTTTGAATCATTTTGATTCTTGAAATTCAAAGTTTGAGTTTCTAATTCTTGCAATTATAAGTCATATGCAATTCATTATTATTAACGTTTTTGTTAATTTGTGCTGATTAAAATGTCATTGTCCTTGTGCGGCAATATGTTAGAAATTTCGGTGATTATTGTCTTGCAAGTGTGCAATAATGCAAGTTACTCCCTTTGTCTAATACTTGTTACATTTTATTTAAAATTTTGTTTAAAATTAATTGTTTGATTAGATTAAAGAAGTATTAATTATTATTTTTTAATTATATTATTGTTTATTATAAGCTTTTTATTATTGTATTAATTGTATTATAATTTTTTATAACACTTATTAAAATGTAATTTAGTTTAAATACTTAATTTTTTTAGTATGTGCAAATTAATTGACTTATTAATACGTGTATCAAAAATTTCATATTAGGTGAAGGGATTATAAGAAATATTTTTATCATTTAATTTTAAACAGGAAAAAAAGTTGTAACACTACTTTTGAACCTTTCTAAGTACCTTCTGAGATTAATTTATTAAAATGTCTATGAGAGACGCAAGGTAGTGAGGATAAGTTTCAGTTATTTATGTTTATATGGTTGGATGAACCCGTCTGTGTATATAGAAATTAATTTTATATTTTTTTTAACAATAGACGAAAATTTTTACTGACTTTATACATTTTCTTCAAGTTCAGGAATATTCATGATGATTCATGGGATGGAAAATTCCTCTATTAAAAGATATATTTTTCTGTATGCTGCATTGCAATATTAATGCTAGCATTGGTAGGTGAGTAGGTGGCTACAATGCCTTGACGGCTTCACCAGCGAAACTCGAATCACGTTGGAGCTTTAAAATATTCAGTAGTGACGTTCTTTTTGACTTGAAAGTCAATACTATTGGCATTTGCACTTGGGAAGTGGATATTACAAAATAAAATAAGGTGGTAGACGGCCTAACAACCGTTGGGCGGGGTTCAAAGTTTTTTCACAATTCTAAAAATAGTTGACCCCTTTTGCTACAAGAAAATAGGTTCATAACTCAATATAAAAATGTGTGTTCAATTTTTGTTGTTAATATATGAGTCATTTTAATAAATAATTTATAAGTACTTATTTAAATATTTTAAGCTTGATCCTAATAACATATTCAGAATGTGACTAATGTCCGGAGTGAAACTAAAATTAAGAGTTAAAAAGTGATATAAATAATGATAGCACGTGAAAATTACAAGAATAAGATTTCAAACTTAAAGTATTTAAAAGTAAATAAACAATGTTATATATGAATCAAACCGAACGGCTAGACAAGACAATTAATACATTGTAAGTATAATCTTACATATTATAAACAACATGTCTAACAAGTAGATAAAGGTATTGACGTAGAACAAGTAGAACCAGTCAAGTTGCACTCGCATCCACCACAAGTTTGCCAAAATGGTAAGAAATGTTATTCAATGTCGTCGTGATGCACGTATCTTATTAGAAATTGCCCCAAAAATAAGTGCATAAAAATATAGCCAATTATTGTTCGGTGAGCACAAGTAATAAAATAATGAAAAAATATATTTGTACATAACATTACGACTCACATGATTCACTGTTAAATGAGATATAATTGAATGTGATTCTATTAAAATTTTATCTAATAATAAATTAAGAATGCGTGGATACCATCTTTAAATAACACAACTCTAAGCCAGCCAAAGTCATGCAGGAATAAAGCCACCAAACCCACATATGTCCCACTCACAAGCATAGCCAGCCAGCCAGCCAGCCAGCCAGTCAAAGTCCGTTAATTTATTCATATCATGAAAATAGTAGACTAGTAGTAGTCAAGCACGTGATGTTCAGCTACTCTCCAATCCAATTTCCTCTCACCATCTCCTACTTAACATATATAAAATCCCCTCTTCCCCTAACTTCTCGTCAGCTTAACCTTCGGCACAATCTACTCTAACGAACTTCAACAAGAACTAGTAGTTCAAATTGGAGTTCTTTCAATATCTCAATTTCCTTAGAGATTTTACATTTTGAGACTAAGAAAATATGGTGAGTGTAGCTGAGATCCGCAAGGCTCAAAGGGCAGAAGGGCCTGC
Organism: Nissolia schottii; assembly: GCA_003254905.1. NCBI lineage: Eukaryota > Viridiplantae > Streptophyta > Magnoliopsida > Fabales > Fabaceae > Nissolia > Nissolia schottii. The sequence continues at coordinate 201,394 of QANU01060554.1, read as the reverse complement.
CACAATCATGGCCATTGGCACTGCAACCCCACCAAACTGTGTTGATCAAAGCACTTATCCTGATTACTACTTCAGAATCACAAACAGTGAGCACAAGACTGAACTCAAGGAGAAATTTCAGCGCATGTGTAAGTCTTCTAATTCATCTTTCTTGTTCCACCTAGCAGATTTTATTTTCTTTGTCATGTGAAATGAACTAGATATTTTCTTATTTTTGGAATTTGTTGTAAGGTTGATATTGCATGAAATGCTCGAGATATGTGGAATTGATCATGGTTCTAAAATGGGATCATAGAGAAATTAAAATCCAGTATGTATTTTGAAAGAAATCAATTAGAATCATTATATTAAATGACAAATTATTATAACATTGATTCTTGTAATATCTTGAATTCATGGTATTAACGTGATTTTTTTGCAACCAATTTCAGGTGATAAGTCTATGATCAAGAAGAGGTACATGTACTTAACGGAAGAGATCTTGAAAGAGAACCCCAACATTTGTGAATACATGGCACCTTCGTTGGATGCTAGGCAAGATATGGTGGTTGTAGAGGTGCCAAGGCTAGGGAAAGAGGCTGCAACCAAGGCCATAAAAGAATGGGGCCAACCCAAATCCAAGATCACTCACTTGATCTTTTGCACCACAAGTGGTGTAGACATGCCTGGTGCTGATTACCAGCTCACGAAGTTGTTGGGCCTTCGCCCATATGTAAAGAGGTACATGATGTACCAACAAGGGTGTTTTGCGGGTGGCACGGTGCTTCGTTTGGCTAAGGACTTGGCTGAGAACAACAAGGGTGCACGTGTGCTGGTTGTGTGTTCTGAGATCACTGCTGTCACATTTCGCGGCCCAAGTGATACTCACCTCGATAGTCTTGTGGGTCAGGCCTTGTTTGGAGATGGGGCTGCTGCACTCATTGTTGGGTCTGACCCAGTGCCACAGATTGAGAAACCCATTTTTGAGTTAGTTTGGACTGCCCAAACAATTGCTCCGGATAGTGAAGGTGCTATTGATGGTCACCTCCGTGAAGTTGGGCTAACATTCCATCTCCTTAAGGATGTTCCTGGGATTGTCTCAAAGAACATTAACAAGGCGTTGGCTGAGGCATTTAACCCATTAAACATCTCTGACTACAACTCAATCTTTTGGATTGCACATCCTGGTGGGCCAGCAATTTTGGATCAAGTTGAGGAAAAGTTGAGCTTGAAGCCTGAGAAGATGAGGGCAACTAGGCAAGTCCTTAGTGATTATGGCAACATGTCAAGTGCATGTGTGTTGTTTATCTTGGATGAGATGAGAAAGAAGTCTACTCAAGATGGACTTAAGACCACCGGTGAAGGGCTTGAGTGGGGTGTATTGTTTGGCTTTGGACCTGGTCTCACTATTGAAACTGTTGTGCTCCACAGCGTGACTATCTAAAATTGGTTATATCATGTTTTTTTTATATTGTCCTAATTTTCACTTTTAATGTAAAACTCAATAAGAATATATTTTTTATTTTATAATAATCAAAGTATTTATTCATACATTTGTGTGCATCTCATTTTCTTTCTTTTCATATTATGAGAGAGATTGATTCTCTCATATTTTTCATGGAGGAAAACTTTTCTTCCTTTATAAAGTTTTTTTTTTGGGTCAAATCACGAGCAAGTCAATCCCAAATCTCAAAAACCACTGCCATAAAACTATGAGAGATAACACACTTGAAAGATGCCGTCCTTACCACCTTCATAGAATTTGTCTCACAACACACCTTCATGTGAAGCTGTTTTCCTAAGCTAACTTTAATCCATGTAACAACACAAGCCCTTCGTTCAACACCAGGAGTTAGACCTTTTAAGATGGTGGAAGGTCAACGCAAATTGATTTCCTATCCTTCCAAACATGACTTGTGAGGTGTTGGCAATACCAGTTTCTACTATAGCCTGAGTCCGCATTCAGTATAGGAGGAATGGTTCTTTGTTCTTATCTACGCATAAGATTCGTTAAAAGGAACATATTCTTTGCTTGAGAACTTTAAGGAAATTGAGAGAGGTGAGCAGGGTAAGATGATTTTAATGTTTAACAACATATTCAATCTTCCTCACATGTATCTTTGTTCTTGTTTGTTATAGAGGTGGCTTGTTTAAAGGACATTGCTCTGAATGACGATTGAATTTTAGCATTAGCTCGTAGGCATCTCTGAATGATTTTGATTGTACATAATTTGACTACGGATTGGGTAAGTTTATGGCTTGAGATGAGTTGGGTTGTTTTATGGTTTAGGGATTTGCTAAAGTTTATGGCTTGAGATGAATTAGGTTGTTTTGGGTTTTGGGGTATCGCTAAAGTTTCTGTTGACTGATTTATATCATCTTGGATTATGATTTAGCCTTGGTGCAAGTTTAGTACTTTTCACTTGTGATGGTTTATTATTGTCATCTTGTTTGATTCTTTTTGAAGAAACACAACTAGAGAAGCTGCTATGATAATGATCAAATTTTGAAATATTTCAATTCTTAGTAGTAACCACTTCATATCATGTTTACCTTCTTGTTTTCTCTTATTTTAATCCCAAATTCCTTTGCATAAGGATCTTGATCATAAGCATATATTATGTTGAATGGTCTGCTTGTATAACCAAATTGAATTATTAATATGAATGTCAAGCATTATGTAGCTCCTTGAATATCATATATATATATATATATATATATATATATATATATATATGAACTAAGTTGATTGTATCTTTCTTTAATCAACTTTATTGATGTAATCATACATACAGAAGTTTGATGATGAGTGAAATTAGTTTAGATATGAAGTTCTAAAAGCTAAAATAATTATTTGGTTGATTTAGTTAGGTACATACATGAGCAGAAAGTTGGATGGAACTTTGAGTACTCGTGCTTCGGCATTATTGAGGAAGTCACATGCTTGAATAGCTTTTGCTTGTAGTAGGTACAATCAGTAAAACACCTCAAACAAGGCTCAAAACAGGTTCGAACCGGGTTTTCAAACTGGTTTTATGATTTAAATGAGTTTAAGAACCGATTTGGAACTGGTTTCATCAAATCAAAACGGTTTTAAACCAGTTCGTCTACAGATAAATGGGTTTGATTCAATGAACTGTAAATAAAATCGGTTCTAATTTGGTTCAGTTTCAGGTTCAATTTTTCCATTTTTTTTTTTTTTACAGTCCTAGTTATACTAAAAGTTAGAAAGTGAGATACCTCAAATATAAGATCTCAAGATTAAAGTATTTCACAATAATTTACCAAAAAAAAGTATTTAACAATGAATAACCAATATTACATGAGTTACCTAAATAGTAGATAAAAGCAATTTAAATAGAATTATTTTTTCTAAAGGTTTAAACTATAGAAAAATTCTTATATGAATATAAAATAAATATCCTATATTTCCACACGCTCAAAATAAAATAAGTTTTACTAATTTTGTCCCATATATACTTTCTTTTAAGCCAAACTCGTTTTATTATTTTTTGAGACAATACTAGTTTTATTATAAGCATACGTACGTAATTACCGGATAATATTTGTATAAAACGAAAAATCCGTGTTTGTAGTGCACTATAAAACTAAAAAATAAGTCATTAGAATTAAGTGAGGAATTTGAGTAGTTTATATGAGATCTTATATTCAAACCTCATTGAGTAATTTTAGAAGTAAAAAAAAAAGTATAAAACTAAAAGATGCTATAATACAAGTGGATGACAATGATCAAATTAAAGGCAATTGCAAATTGTAAGCATAATATTACAAATTATTATAAAATAAAATAAAATAACTGTGTGCAGACAAGTTTGGTTGGTAGAAATGTCATTCAACTAGCAGTATTTTTTGGTAAGTAGCATGAGCACTTACAATGAGCACTTACAATGCACCGGTACGCAAATTTAATGAAAATATATAAGAATAATGATTTATAACACATTGTTTTGTTTGATGTTAATTTTTTATATATGATTTATATATTAATTATAATTTAAAAAAATTATTATATGGTTAATCATGGAATAATTATAAATATATAGAGATTATAACGACTAATTTAAAATATACTTTACAAAATTACAAAAAATGTACTATAATTTTGAATATTATATAAGGCTAACATAATTGATTGTTTGATGAAGTCAAATATTAATAATAAATAAAAGAATATCCAATGGATTTAAATGGAGAAAAATTGACATTGAAAATAAATTAAATTAAGGTTTCAAATTCTAAAGTTTAAGTGAATTCGTGGAATCTCAGCGAACTTGAATCGTAAGCTTGTAAGAGTTTACGTACGTAAAACATATGTTATAAGCAATAAGCAATATAACTAAGAACTAAACATGATTAAATATATATTGTATTTATAATTGAAATTGAATAATGTTAACTTTAAATTAAATTAATGAAAGAAATATCATAAAATACACTTTAATGCATGAAACTTAGTTGTTATGTCATATTTTATTATGTACATGTATTATTTTATAGTTCGAAAAAAAAATAGCTCAACTATGATAAATATATGAAATTAACTTAATAAAATCAATAGATATTGTCTGACATAAACAAAGTTAGGTAAGTATTCAACAAAGTTATAAAATTTGTACATTTTGAGGTAAATTCATAAGTAGATTTTAATTCGCAAACTCGATAGTACAATTGAGAGTTTACTTAAACTTGTAGTAATTTACTAAAAAAATTACATAAGTGTTAATTTATTTTGTATAATAAAATCGTAAACTCGAAAGTTTATCAATTATGAATTAAATCATGAAGGAATTATGTAATTTGCACGAAAACAATTTTTTTTTATAAAAGTAAACACAATAATGGTAAATCAATATTTAGAAAATGGAAACATTGTGATTATAAAAAAGAATATACTTCACTTTTGCAAATAAATTGAAATATAATACTAGAAATGAAAAGAATGGTATAATATAAATGAATCTTATCAATTATATTTGTGAAATGTGATCTCTCGTCATTAATTATATAAATTGAGATCATTGGAATCACGAGAATTAATGAAGTAACAATGATACTAAGGGGGAAAACATGGTAAAAGACAATTATCGTTCCACTATATTCACCAAGGAAGAGGTCAGGTATAAATATTGGTATGAAGTTGTCAACCACCTAGACAGTGACATTCAATTTAAATACCATGAGCATAAGTAAATGAGATATCCTTGCTTAAATCATTTCAATCATTTCAATAAGGTTAATGTTGTCATTCTAGACATTTATCGGTTACATTTTAGAAAGCTAAATTGCATCGCCGCTAAAAGGGCATTTAGGTAAAAAAAAATTCAGAAAAAATTGCATCAGAATATTTTGTTAAATATTTTATAGAATCCTTGGGATCGAAAGTGTTTTTTCTTCAAAAAAGGAAATTTGCGTCAGAAATTCCAATGTCATGCTACCAAACCCACGTGTTAACCGGCCAGCCAGTCAAAGTACATTACTCTTGAATGTAGATACATTCAAATTACAAACCTTGGAAACTTTATCAATAAAGTAATGTTTCCATATCATGACATATTAGTAGTCAAGCACGTGATGTTCAGCTACCCTCCAATCCAAGTTCCCTTCAGCAGCCAGTTCAGCTACCCTCCAATCCAATTTCCCCTCAGCAGCCACTACTTTACATAACACGTATAAAATCCCCTCTCCCCTTAACTTCTCTTCAAGCTTAACCCTTCAGCACAAATCTATTAGTGAAAGAACTTCAACAACAACTAGTAGTTCAAATTGGAGTTCTTTCAATATCTCAATTTGCTCAGAGATTTTACATTTTGAGACTAAGAAAATATGGTGAGTGTAGCTGAGATCCGCAAGGCTCAAAGGGCAGAAGGGCCTGCCACAATCATGGCCATTGGCACTGCAACCCCACCAAACTGTGTTGATCAAAGCACTTATCCTGATTACTACTTTAGAATCACAAATAGTGAGCACAAAACTGAACTGAAGGAGAAATTTCAGCGCATGTGTAAGTACTTCTTTTCATTACACCACTCAGATTTTATTTTCTCTGCTATGTGAAATGAACTAGTAATTTTATTTTTGTATTTTGTTGTTAGATCGATATTTGCAAGAAATACTAGAGATATGTAGAATTGATCTTGGTTCTAATCATTAAGGAACAAAATCCAGTATGATGCACATACTTAAAAAAAAAAACTGTAGAAGTGCTCACAAAGTATAACTAGACTACCGGTGGATAAAATTTGGAAGAAATCAATAAGAATCATTACATTTAAAAGTCTAATTATTATATAAATGATTCGAATAATTATTATACAAATGATTCGGAT
>QANU01060554.1:173578-193501 GCA_003254905.1 Nissolia schottii | reverse complement strand
ATATATATAAAAAAATTATTGACTTTTCCTTAACCAATAAAAATGCATAGGAATGTTGTTAATTGGAATTTTCTAAATTACGTGGGCATCTGCAGGTTATTAACGTTTGTTTTCATCTATTAACTAATAAATAGGCATAGGTAACCTTTAATTGTTGTAAATTTGTCAACTTTATGTAATAATTCAACTACAAAAAACAAATTTAGACATTTTTTTTTCATTAGTATGTCATCATTATTCTGTCAACTACCCTCTTTCATTTTTTTCTTTCTACAAGCTTATGTTGAGAAAGAAAGAAAGCAAACACAAGAGACGTCTATTGGAAAAGTAACGCAAACAATACCCTTTTCAATGTAGGTTTCAATTTGCAATTCCTAGAGCAATATTCTTTGACCATTTTACTATAAATACATATGTCTTTCACTTTCCATTTGCTATTATATAGTTATTCACTCCCACAAATCTCATCTTTCCTCTCCAAATTCAAGACTTTTCATCTCTATGGCTTTTCCACACGGACAACTTATGCATTTTGGCCTCCAACAAATGTTTGATGATCCACAAAACTATTTATTCGATGGTTTCTTCAACTATGCTCATGTTAATCTTCCACCAATATTTTGTCAATTTGTTGCAAAATCACCTCCTCCACTAATTCTGTTTAACTTTGAAAAGAAGATAACGTGTACAATGAGGCATAAATGATGTTTGGTAGGTTATTTTTTAGATAATCCTCTATTAAAAATTTTTGCCTTTTTTTTATATGAAATTATTTTGTATTATTGTAGATGTTCCTAACAACATTTGTGACACATGTTTTTCCTTCAAAGTCATTTAAAATTCGTTTATTCAATTATGTTGGCAAAAAATATGACGTTGGTTTACGTTGGGGCAAACAGAGACTTTAAGAGGTTTATTTGTCACATAACTAAATAAATTTTATGAAGAGTAATAACCTTCAAAGTGGTAGTTTAGTTAAGTAACTCTATTGATTAAGATATTAAGTCTGTAATCTCAGTTTATTACTTAGCTATTTTATCAAACATAATTATCATTTGTAGAGGTGGGAACAGGCCAGGCCAGGCCTGTTTCGTAAATTATTGGCCTGGGCCTGGCCTGTTAACTGTTATAGGCTTTTTTTAGGCCTGACCTGGCCTGAAGCCTGATAGGTCTGCCTGGTATTTTTTTATTTAAAAAAAACTATCAAAACATTAAACTTATTTCTTCAATTTTTTTGATTCAATGCTTGCAGGCTGCAGCCGTGGGCTGATTTCTTTTTTTTTTTAACATATATTTCCTATGTTAGTTAACAAAAGGTACCCACATAAAGGTGGACTTCTACAATGAAATCAAGCAATTAGATTTTATGTGTTCAATTTCTATTTTTGTAGATCTAAGAGAAATTAGAAGGTGAAATTAGAAGTACCTTGTTGTGTGGCTAAACAGAGACGCCGTGAGGGAGCGAGGGGCCGCCAGAAAACACAGCAACAGCAACAGCCGGACCACCCCAAAAGCTCCACCAAACACCAGCAGAAGTAGAAATAGAAAGCTGAACGGACCACCACAGAAGCTCCATGGACCACCAGCAGAAGCAGAAACTGAATAAGAGAACAGCAGCAGACAGCAGCAGTCGGAGCGCAGAGATGAACGAGAGACAAGAGAAGAAGCAACCGGAATGCAGACAGCAGTCGGCGCCGCTTAGGAATTGTGATGTGAGGCTAAGAGAATAAGAGGTGAACAACACAGCAATCTAGGGTTAGTTTAAAAAACAAAATTAAAATAACATAATTATATTAATAAATATAATTGCATATAATATTACGAAATGACCGGCTAGCCTAGTGGTTAAGATGTTACATTGTATAGTGAGGGTCATGGATTCGAACTCTATTGAAGGTGAAATGGGTTTATATTTTTTAGTAAACCTATATGAGCCTTTGTAAGTAAACAGGTCTAACAGGCTATGAAAGCCTAGGTCTGGTCTGCCTACTGAAATAGACTTTGAAAATGACATGGATCTGGCTTTTTTGTCAAACAGGCATTCCCACCCCTAATCATATGCCATGATTTTCATAAAGTTTACGTAACATGAGTTTGAAAAAAATTCAATCATTTCATTTTCTTTATACTGTTTAAAGTTCATTTTGTAATTCTTTAAATAATTTAGGGTGTGTTTAATAAAATAAGAAAAATTCATGTGAGATGTGAGTATTGATTTGTTTTTCTCCATCTTTTTTATCATATTCAAAACTATAGTTGAATTATATGAGGGTTGGATAATATTATATATATATATATATATATATATATATTTAATACATCTAAAATTGCAACATGGAAAAGTCAATGAAGAATATAATCAAGATTGATATTAAAACTAAAATAATTACTTGAAAACATCAAAAGGTAACCCAAAAAGCTCATCTTAAATTTGAAGTCGTTGCTGAAAAATTTTAAAAATCTGATGGAAGGTTTAAATTTAAATTTTTGTTTTCATTAAAAGTAGTTAATTTCTCAAAATGCCAAAAAAAAAGGTTGATTCTTGAAAAACAAATAGTCGATGTAGTTTCAAAAATTTTTATTACTTCTATTAACTACAATCTCTCCTCTAATTCACCTAATGTTTTTAAATTTTTCATATTCATCAATATTTTTATTCAATGTCTTCTTTAAAGTCAATATCTTTTACATCCCTCATATTTACCAATTTTTCAATTACTCTTTTTTTTTCCTCTTAATTCAATAGTCAGCTTTTAAAAAAATGACTTTAATACATATACATGCATTAAATCGTCCATATACAACACAAATACATGCATTACTATTTTTTTCCTTCCTCTTAATTTGGTCATATAGCAAGAATACATGCATTTCAAGGTACTTTAATACATATACATGCATTAAATCTTGATTACATACGTTACTTCTCGTTGGGAAATATAAGACCAATATTACCATTACTCTATTTTCTTACTTTTCATTCAGTATTATGTTTCCAATAAAAAAAAATTAATGAGGCTGAACGTGAATTAGTTTACTATGGATGAGATTGTCCTCTTTAGATCATGTATAAATTCATTCAAAAACAATAGACAGGAACATCATAACACAAGCAAAATTACACTTTGTTAATTTTTATCTCCTAGAGCAAAATATTCTTTTCAAACATATTTCCATATTCAATATGAGTAATGTCCCACCATATGCATTCCATTTATGCCAACAATACTAGATGAAACTTCTATGAATGACTCTTATTCCTTAACAAATAAGGCTGATAACATTACAGTTCGGGTAATAATAATGTAAGATTTCATATGATATTTATTACTATTTTTTAAATCAAATGTTTCTAAATTTGTTTTAATAATAAAATTTATTTTAAAAAATATAATTTGAGATGAAAATAGTCAATTCATATTTCATACAAAAAGGTAGAGATCCAAAATTAAAAATTATTCAACAGTCTTTTAAATCAATACACAGGTATTAATTTTTCAAATTGATGAAAAACTACAACAATTAATTTTCGGTCAACAAATTTATCGAATTTTTTGTTCCGCAACATTGTAACTTGAATTTTATTTTGAAAATAAATCTTGAACACCTAGAAAATTGTTTTGCATTCATGGTGGTTATAAAAAGGGTTAGATTGTATCAATAGTTTTATTCGCTTTGATAAAGAAAATCCTAGAGTGGTAATCAAAATAAAAGATGGTTCCGTGATAAGTGGTACAATAATTTTTTTTTAATTTGTTGATAAGTGGTACACAAATTTTTTTGATACATATTTATGATTAAAAAAAAGTTGCACAAAAATCCTTTTTGATAAGTCTATTTAACAAAAATTTTAAATGTTTAATTTCATATTCATTTACGCCACAAATTAGTTATGGGGTAATTTTTTAATAATATTAATATCTCAAAAGGGCTAAAGCAAATCAAAAAAGTGTATTACACAATTTTTACACACAAGATATGTCAAAAAAGTGTAATAATTAGTAATTTACTTATCTAATAAAAAAAATAGGGGATGAAAAATTTTATAAAGTTTTCACAACTTATGCTAAGCATTTATTTATATTATAACATTACTTAAGATAATGGTTTTTACATGACAAAAATAATTAGTCATAGAATAATTTTCTTAACAATCTTAATATCTCAATAGTGTTAACATATATTTAGTTTACAGGGGAGATGTCAAAAAAGTGGATCACACAAGAGATGCCAAAAAGTGCAATAGACAATTAATAATTTACTTATCTTATAATATATGCTAGTCCTTTTGTTACTTAGTCGTTACTTAACGGAGTCACACACATATATTGTTAGCTGATGACCCGTTAACTCTATTGTAACATTGAAACCACATCGTTTTCACACGCTGTGAAAACAATGTCATTTTATGGTGGGGTGATATTGGGTTAGGATTGTAGCTTATTGAACAATGTCGTTTTCCTGGTGTGAAACGCCCAAAGCGATATCATTTGTGTCATGATGAATTTAACTGACCAGCTCAAGGGGTTAACAATCCACATGTGCAGTTCAATTAAGTTTGCAAACAATTAAATAACATAATGAGTAATGCGTCCCCTTTTGTGAATAGTGAGATATTTTATCTCCCGCAAAAATGGTGAGAGATTAAATAAAATATTTTATCTTAATATTTTATTTTCCATATAATGTAAGTCTCGTGCATAACACGAGTCATTACACTAGTTAAATTTAAATACCATGAGCATAAGTAAATGAGATACCCTTGCTTAGATCATTTCAATCATTTTTGCCAACAGGATAATATTGTCATCCTATGCCTCTAACTATGATATTTCTAAGTTGCGCCCTTATATATTAGGGGACAATGATGTACTAAGTGGTTTAGGGTAGACCAATTTTATTTAGTCGCACATTTAAATTGTGGTTAAATACATTTCAAAAGTGTAACTAATTGCATTCTTAATTTTATCCCATCTCATCTCTCTTCACTAGTACCACTACCTCCACCTTCAAATCTCTTTTGCACCCACCACCATCACTTGAAGATGGAGGTGGTGGTGGTGATACAAGTGAAGAGAGATGAGATGGGATAAAATTGATAATGCATTTAGCCACACTTTTAAAATGTATTTAATCACAATTTAAAAGTGAAGTAAAATAAAATTGGATCACCCTAAAATCACTTGGTGCATCATTCTCTCCGATGTCAAGTGAAACTTAGAAGCCTCCCCCTAGCTAAAGCATCAACTAAAATGAGAAACACATGCTTAGATCCTCTGTCATTTTTGGTAAAAGGTTAATGTTGTCATTCTAGATATTTATCATTGCATTTTAGAAAGCTAATTACATAACCGTTAAAAGGGCATTTAGGTAAAAAAAAATCCAGAAAAAATTGCATCAGAAATTTTTGTTAAATCTTTTATAAAATCATTTGGATCGAAAGTGTTTTTTTATTCTAAAAAGGAAATGTGAGTCAGAAATTCCAATGTCATGCCACCAAACCCACATATGTCACACTCACACATGTAACCAGCCAGCCAGTCAAAGTACATTACTGTTGAACATATATTCAACTTACAAACATTGGAAAATTTAATAAATAAAGCAAATTTAATAAATAAAGCAACGTTTCATATCATGACATAGTAGTAATCAAACACGTGATGTTCAGCTACCCTCCAATCCAATTTCCCCTCAGTCGCCACTACTTTACATAACACATATAAAACCCCCTCTCCCCTAACTTCTCCTCAGCTTAACCTTCGGCACAAATCTACTTCAACAACAACTAGTAGTTCAAATTGAAGTTCTTTCAATATCTCAATTTGCTCAGAGATTTTACATTTTGAGACTAAGAAAATATGGTAAGTGTAGTCGAGATCCGCAAGGCTCAAAGGGCAGAAGGGCCTGCCACAATCATGGCCATTGGCACTGCAACCCCACCAAACTGTGTTGATCAAAGCACTTATCCTGATTACTACTTTAGAATCACACACAGTGAGCACAAGACAGAACTTAAGGAGAAATTTCAGCGCATGTGTAAGTACTTCTTTTCATTACACCACTCAAATTTTATTTTCTTTGTTACGTGAAATGAACTATCAATTTTATTTTTGTAATTTGTTGTTAGATCGATATTTACAAGAAATAGTAGAGATATGTAGAATTGATCTTGGTTCTAATCATAAAGGAACAAAATCCAGTATGATGCACATACTTCAAAAAAAAAACTGTCGAAGTGCTCACAAAGTATAACTAGACTACCGGTGGATAAAATTTGGAAGAAATCAATAAGAATCATTACATTTAAAAGTCTAATTATTATATAAATGATTCGAATAATTATTATACAAATGATTCGGATGGTGTCTTGAATTTATGGTATTAATATGTTTTCTTGCAACCAATTTCAGGTGACAAGTCCATGATCAAGAAGAGGTACATGTACTTAACGGAAGAGATCTTGAAGGAGAACCCCAACATTTGTGAATACATGGCACCTTCCTTGGATGCTAGGCAAGACATGGTGGTCGTAGAGGTACCAAGGCTAGGGAAAGAGGCTGCAACCAAGGCCATAAAAGAATGGGGCCAACCCAAATCCAAGATCACCCACTTGATCTTTTGCACCACAAGTGGTGTAGACATGCCTGGTGCTGATTACCAACTCACAAAGTTGTTGGGCCTTCGCCCATATGTGAAGAGGTACATGATGTACCAACAAGGTTGCTTTGCAGGTGGTACGGTGCTTCGTTTAGCTAAGGACTTGGCTGAGAACAACAAGGGTGCACGCGTGCTAGTTGTGTGTTCTGAGATCACCGCAGTTACATTCCGCGGTCCAAGTGACACTCACCTCGATAGTCTTGTGGGTCAGGCATTGTTTGGAGATGGGGCTGCTGCACTCATTGTTGGGTCTGACCCAGTGCCACAGATTGAGAAACCCATTTTTGAGTTGGTTTGGACTGCCCAAACAATTGCTCCAGATAGTGAAGGTGCTATTGATGGCCACCTTCGTGAAGTTGGACTAACATTCCATCTCCTTAAAGATGTTCCTGGGATTGTCTCAAAGAATATTAACAAAGCATTAACTGAGGCATTTAACCCATTAAACATCTCTGACTACAACTCAATCTTTTGGATTGCGCACCCTGGTGGACCAGCAATTTTGGATCAAGTTGAGGAAAAGTTGAGCCTGAAACCTGAGAAGATGAGGGCAACTAGGCAAGTCCTTAGTGATTATGGAAATATGTCAAGTGCATGCGTATTGTTTATCTTGGATGAGATGAGGAAGAAGTCTGCTAAAGATGGGCTCAAGACCGCTGGTGAAGGACTTGAGTGGGGTGTGTTGTTTGGCTTTGGACCCGGTCTCACTATTGAAACCGTTGTGCTCCACAGCGTGGCCATATAAGATTTGGCTGTATAAGATATTTTTTTATGTTTTATTCATCTTCACTTCTAATCTTAAACTCAATAAGGATGTATGTGATATTTCATAATAATCAATTAAATTATTTATTCATACATTTGGGCGTATCTTATTTTCTCTCTTTTTATATTCTAAGAGACATTCTCTTATTTTCTACTGAGGAAAAACTTTCTTTCTTTATAGAGTAAAAATGAAGAATGACGATTTTTTTTTTTTTGGGTGCTTTTGTAACAAAGAAACAGGCCTTAAGGCCTTACACAAACTGTCTCATAGGCACCACCTAAAAACACGTTATTACTCTTAGTTCGTAGCAAAATTAGTCTCTCTCTCAGAGTATATTTAAGGTGAACAATCCATGAGTCACCCATCACAGTCTTGATATTTTGCACAATCTCAACAAAGCAGTGGAATCGCGACAGGCTCTCTGAAATCAATCTCAGTAGCCGTCAAAGAAATGAAGATTGAATGTTCATAGTGCAGGAAGAAAAATCTTCTACGAAAATAATTTTTCATATGTTGCTTTGGTATGAGCTGGGTGGCAACAATACCTTGACTAGCCAAACTCAACTCACTTTGAGGTTTAAAATATTCTGTAGTTAGCAGTTGCATCTTTTCGGCTTAAAGTCAATACTAGCTTTTGCACTTGCCGAACGGATATACATAGTAAAATAAGGTGTTATATGGCCAAACAATTGGACCGAGTACAAAGTTAGGTATAAATGTTTTTTTTTTATAGAGCAGTGTTTAAGAAACTTAAAAAACACACACAAACTAATTATTTATATTTTAAAAGTTAAGATGGAGTGGGGGTATATGATCAAATAGTTTGTGTGTTCGGACCTATGAAATGGAATATATTATTTAAGCTGAATACTCAGTTCTGTTATTTTATCTGTTGAAATTTAAATGTTATTTCAATAGATCTAGAGTGATTTTTTTTGAAAAGCCAAGTAAACGTCCTGCTCAGGGAAAATATATTTACTTTTACGCCATATTAATTTTGTTACAAGCATACGTAATTATAAGATAATATTCGTATAAGAAAATGTCGGTTTATAGCGCAGTATAAAACTAAAAGATGCTATGATACGAGTAGAGGACAATGATCAAATTAAAAGTAATTGCAAATTGTAAGTATAATATTACAATTTCATTTGAAAATGATAAAAAAGAACATGTGTGGAGGTAGCTAAAGACAATGGTTAAATAATTATAAAAACAAGCGTAACAAGTAGAGCCGGTCATGTTGCACGCCCATCTACCACAAGTTTGGCTAGTGGAAAATGTTGTTCAATTTTGTGATGCATGTATGTCAAAATGAACAAGTCTATGTTCCTCACAAAAATCTTTTGGTAGGTTTGGTTCATGTCTTAGAGCAGGTATCTCCCTCTATATCGTAATATCATTTTTTCTATCTAGATATATTAATTTATCAATGTAAAAAAAGCAAAAATATCTACTATTATTAAAAGGATGAAATATAAAAATTAACTTAAAAATTATTTTTGAAACATTTTTTATATATTTCATTTTTTATGTATAAAAGGTAGTTTAAATTTTTTTCTAAAATAAAAACGACATTATTAAGTTTTTTTTCCCCAATCATATATGTGATATTTTTATTAAGAGTGATATAATTCTTGGTCTTCACCCTTAAATTAAAAATCTCCGAGCTTTTAGAAAAAAAAAATTGTGGGTAAGATAAATACAGACAAACCATGTCAGAACTGCCAAAAATAATTACATAAAATATAGAGAATCATTAAGTTGGTAAACAAAACTAAAATTAAAATAATAAGGTAGATTGGGGGAGCCTACAAAGTCATAGTCATGCTGTGCACAACCCCAAACACACACACACCCCATATGTCACACAGCCACATAGTCAGCCAGCAAGTCAGAGTACACTGATTTTGAATATTCAAATTATCATTACACCTTTGGAAAACTAACTAATTAATAAATTAAATGTGAGAGATTAATTTTTACAAAAGAATTTTATATTATCATATAATTATACATATGACTTTTAAAATAGTAAAAATAAAGACTTAATTATTTTTATTTGTATAATAAAATATGATTAGATAATAATGTAAAATTCTTTTTATATTATTAATGCATACTAATATAATGTTGATCGGGTGGTAGATTAGTTCATCTCATTCCTCAAGATATCAAATAATAACAGATCTATGTCGAGAGAGACCAATCTACTACTTTAAATTAGATTAATTGATCTTACTAGCAGGAAAATTAAAAAATCACAGCAAGGCAGGAATTAAATTCTTAATATTTCGTATCATCACATAGAAGTAGTCAAGCACGTGAAGTTCAGCTACCTTCCAATCCAAGTTCCCTCCCCACCAGCCCCTACTTTACATTCCGTATATAAAATCCCCTCTCCCCCTAACTTCTCTTCAGCTTAACATTCAGCACTTCTTCTCTACTAGTAAATCACTTAAACGGCAACTAGTAGTTGAAATTGGAGTGATTTGCTAATCCTATTATCTTAGTTTTTTTGGCTTAGAGAGTAATTACTCTGTTTTTTTTCGAGAGAAGAGAAGATGGTGAGTGTAGCTGAGATCCGCAAGGCTCAAAGGGCAGAAGGGCCTGCCACAATCATGGCCATTGGCACTGCAACCCCACCAAACTGTGTTGATCAAAGCACTTATCCTGATTACTACTTTAGAATCACAAACAGTGAGCACAAAACTGAACTCAAGGAGAAATTTCAGCGCATGTGTAAGTACTTCTTTTCATTTCACCACTCAGATTTTATTTTCTTTGATATGAGAAATGAACTATCAATTTTATTTTTGTAATTTGTTGTTAGATCGATATTTACAAGAAATAGTAGAGATATGTAGAATTGATCTTGGTTCTAATCATAGAGGAACAAAATTCAGTATGATGCACATACTTCAAAAAAAAAATGATTTGTGGAAGTGCTCACAAAGTGTAACTAGACTACCAATGGATAAAATTTGGAAGAAATCAATAAGAATCATTACATTTAAAAGTCTAATTATTATATAAATGATTCGAATAATTATTATACAAATGATTCGGATTTTGTCTTTAATTTATGGTATTAATGTGATTTTCTTGCAACCAATTTCAGGTGACAAGTCTATGATCAAGAAGAGGTACATGTACTTAACGGAAGAGATCTTGAAGGAGAACCCCAACATTTGTGAATACATGGCACCTTCCTTGGATGCTAGGCAAGACATGGTGGTCGTAGAGGTACCAAGGCTAGGGAAAGAGGCTGCAACCAAGGCCATAAAAGAATGGGGCCAACCCAAATCCAAGATCACCCACTTGATCTTTTGCACCACAAGTGGTGTAGACATGCCTGGTGCTGATTACCAACTCACAAAGTTGTTGGGCCTTCGCCCATATGTGAAGAGGTACATGATGTACCAACAAGGTTGCTTTGCAGGTGGTACGGTGCTTCGTTTGGCTAAGGACTTGGCTGAGAACAACAAGGGTGCACGTGTGCTAGTTGTGTGTTCTGAGGTCACTGCAGTTACATTTCGCGGCCCAAGTGACACTCACCTCGATAGTCTTGTGGGTCAGGCCTTGTTTGGAGATGGGGCTGCTGCACTCATTGTTGGGTCTGACCCAGTGCCACAGATTGAGAAACCCATTTTTGAGTTGGTTTGGACTGCCCAAACAATTGCTCCAGATAGTGAAGGTGCTATTGATGGTCACCTCCGTGAAGTTGGGTTAACATTCCATCTCCTTAAGGATGTTCCTGGGATTGTCTCAAAGAACATTAACAAGGCATTGACTGAAGCGTTTGACCCATTAAACATCTCTGACTACAACTCAATCTTTTGGATTGCACACCCAGGTGGACCAGCAATTTTGGATCAAGTTGAGGAAAAGTTGAGCTTGAAGCCGGAGAAGATGAGAGCCACCAGACAAGTCCTTAGTGACTATGGCAACATGTCAAGTGCATGTGTTTTGTTTATCTTGGATGAGATGAGGAAGAAGTCTGCTAAAGATGGGCTCAAAACCACTGGTGAAGGACTTGAGTGGGGTGTGTTGTTTGGCTTTGGACCTGGTCTTACTATTGAAACCGTTGTGCTTCACAGTGTGACCATATAAAGAAAATTGGCAAGATATATATATATATATATATATATATATATATATATTAATTATATTTTACTTGTCAAACACATCATGAGTTTATCTGATGTACCTTCTTGTTAAAATAATGTATTAATTGCCCTATAAATTATATAGCCTTGTGGCGTGCATCTTATTTGAAAGAAATGCAATCTTTTATTTATCACTAAATGAATAGTCAAAGTGTTAGTGGCATTAAAGATATTTGGAACATGTATATCTATATAATATGATTTCTGTACTTGTTACGAGCTCCTACTTCGTACCTTTTAGTTAACTCAAAAGTCACAATAGGCATCCTATGATTGTTCGGTGAAGTTGAAACCTTTTCACATAGATATTCTCATATGAAAATTGCACATGATCATCTCTATAATTAATTATGTTACTTTAAAAAGATTTAAAAAAAAGTAAAATTTTAATAAAAGAGGTCATGTGTAATTTTTATTTGAGAATATTTATTGTCATTTACGTTTTCTCTTGACGATTTGTAAGTTTGAAAAAAATATCGTAGGAACTTAGATGTCCATGTCAAAGTTGTTAAGATGTTGGTTTATCCGTATTTGTGTAACATCCATGACAAGGATGTCAAAAAATTCCAACAGGCATGGGGGAGGGACTGGAACTTAGTCCCCCATGACAAACTTGGAGGTGAGGATGGGGATCATACTCCTCGCCTTGTGAGACCCCAATATATGTAAAAGGTCTATAATGCCCATGCATAATTTTTGAAAAGTGTATAAATGTTTATACATTTTATGACATTTCACACTTATTTAAATTAAAAATAAAATAAAAAATAAAACAAAGCTAACCTAAATCTCACTATTCTCACCTCAGTCCTCAGATCTATCATCTATCTATCGCGGTCTCTCTCTCTCTCTCTCTCGTGGCCTCGCGGCCTCCGCTTCACCTTACGATCTCTCTGTCTCTCACCGACTCTCAATAGGCAGTCGTCATGTCTCTCTCTCTCAGTCATCTCCCCCTCGTTCATGGCTCGTCTCTTTGTCTCTCTCAGCAACTCATCTCTATTTGTCTCTCAACACGCCTCATCAATCCTTTCTCTCTCTTTCTCTCTTGGCGGCACGTGGGGATCCGCAGGGACACGTGAAGGTTACAGGGAACGGGGATGGGGCAAGCGGAAGGGGGTGTTCCCAACCCCACCCTGCTTGTGTGACATCCCTAGTTCATGATATATGTTTGATAAAAGAAAATAAAACAAAGCTACAAGTGGAATAGATAGAGAAAATAATCTATTTATTCATCAAGAAAATAGAGAGGACATAAAATGAAAAAAAGTCTAGGGAACTTTTATTTTTCTTAGAGGAATAAGAGCTCACCAAGGTATCAGCTGCGGGGAAATTGAACGGCCCACAACCACAATCACATTAAGTCTATGGAACTATTTACGTGCCGTCAAGAACAATAACAATTAAGTCTTATTCAACTAAATCGAGTAACTATATGGATTAGATATTACCGTGAACATCATACATCTTAACATAAGATTAAAAAAAATGTCATTTATAACAGAGTATTGTCAATTCAATGATGACGGTCAACTTGGTCCCAAATATTTTTTGAATCTTCATTGGTCCTTACTCTTTAATTAAAAAAATGACTCTATGTCAACTTTTTTATAATTACAAAGAAAATCAATTTATTTTTTACTTTTGTAATGATTTTCTGTCCAATGGTCAGGGTTTTTACATTTATATGGTTTTGGAGGGAACAAAATCCCAAAGTATGGGTAGAAAAGAAAAATTACCAAAATATGGGCCAAAATTCTGAAATCAACATTGTGTAGGGTGATTTCAGAAAATCAAAAAAGTAAAAAAAAAAATTAAATGTCTGAAATCGCCACAGGGGGTGGCAATTTCAGAGTTTGAAATCGCCACCTCCTGTGGCGATTTCAGACTTAAAAATAAATAAATATTTAAATGTCTGAAATCGCCACAAGCGGTGGCGATTTCAGACATTTAATTTTTTTTTATTTTACTTTTTCAATTTTCTGAAATCGCCCTACACAATGGCAATTTCAAAATTTTGACCCATATTTTAATAATTTTTCTTTTCTACCCATACTTTGGGATTTTATCCCCTCCAAAACCATATAAATGTAAAAATTCCCCAATGGTCTCATTGATAGAAGGGTCCGTTTGGATACATGCACTTCTGACTTTTTTTAACTTCTGGATAATTAAAAGTCATGGATCAAAATTTTAATAGTTATATTTAAAGCTTTTCAAAAAGTTAAAAAAATCTGACTTTTTCTTCTGAAAAAGTTATTTACCCGTTAGACCTCTCCTTTTTTCTTTATAAAAGCAACAGTGGCAACGTCAGTTACCACCTGACCTGTAGCAACGTACATTTCACTTGTCTTTATCGTTCAAAAATGTTTCCTCTACCTGCTGCTGCAAGAACGACCCCGCCTGCTGCTACTACGACTGCTCCCCCTGCTGTTGTCCCACCTCATGTTGCAAGGTTCAAAAAAGTTTTCCTCTACATCTGTCCTACCTCTTCCTCTGTTTTTCATTCTGCTATAGCTCCCAGCTCCGGAGGCTGTTTTTTTTTCTATTTTTTTTTTTCTGTTGCTGTCCATTTGGGGGCTTTGGTTTGTTTTATTTGTTTCTTTTGATTATGTGTGTGTGTTGCTATAGTGGGTTGCTTAACCTTCAACTAATCAAACTGCCACCAAGAAATGTTATTATAGACTGCTAAGTGAAAGAATTAATATGTTTTTACAAGATGGATTTAAGCAGACCAAAGTAGGATAGCATCATCATCATCAAAGTCTCAAACTATAAGCATCATCATCATCGTCACCAAAGTAGGCTTATCTATCACCCCATTTCATCATCATCATCTACAGGTAGAAATTCATTTTGTGACGGTTGGGATAACTTTTTTTTTTGAGTTGTAATTTATATATATTATATGTGTTATTTGTGTGTATCATGTTCATTATTTTCTTAGAAGTATGAAATTCTTTTACCTATTAGAATGATGCTAAACACTTATTCTACTCAAGTTGATGGAAATGGAAGATGTAGAAGAAGAACAAAGGCTGATTATAATGAAAAAAGCACGCTATATTTATAAAAATATGTATAGAAGAGATGGAGGCTGGGAATGGACCCAGTACATATTTTATCAAAGTGGGTCGGACAAATTTAAAATCAAAGTTTCTTAAGAACACAAGCCCGTCTAATGAGTATAAGCAATTAAAAAATAAATGGGAGTTTATGAAGACAGAATGGGGATAGTGGGCAAAACTTATTGGGAAGGAAACAGGTCTTGGTTGGGATCCTGTTAGGAAGACCATACGAGCAGATGACGATTGATGGGATGCTAAGATTCAGGTATGTTGGCATTTTTATATTATTTGTCAAATATTAATTTAAAGCTAAAAAAATTAATAGATATTTTGTATTATTTCATATATAGGAAAATCCTGATGTGGAGAAATTTAGAGAGGAATGTCCAAGACATCTTTATGAAATGAAGATACTTTTCAAAGATGTTGTAACATCGGGGTTAGGAGCACGGGCACCATCTTAAGATGTAGATCATGAAGAAATGAATATGAATGTACCTATAGAACGGCGTAATGACATTGAAGACATCAATGAAAATAATGATGCTCGTGGGATGTTTGATGAAGGTGGTTTAGATAACATGAATAATGAATTAGGAACTTCTAGAGGAGTAAAAAATGGAAAAAAAAGGAGGGTTGAGACAAGTGAAAAAAGATCAAGGGCATCTCAACTTTCAACTCAATTAGAGCGTATAATTGATCGCTTTGAGTCAGAAAAGGCCATTGAAATAACTCAGAGAAATAATACACTGAGCATTTTAACTTGCTTGATTGTTTTCAAACAACTGGCAGGGCTAGATCTCAAAAGTGATCTATTCTTTATAGCCGCAAGACTCATGGCAAAGAGATCAAACAAAGAGATTTTTATAGGATTGGAAGACTCCAGCTTGCAACTTGGTTGGTTGAAGACCCATACCTTAGCACATGTGTCTCGCACTTGAAATTTTTATTCTAGCTATTTATTTTTATGTTCTTGCTCTTTTGTTTTGTTGATACTTGTCATGTTGCTCTCTGTTTAAAATGCTACTTTTGGTGGTTGTTTTCTATTGGACATATAATTTAAAATTGTGAACTTTGCTAACAGATTAGTGTGTTCAGTACTTATTTTGTCTTATTTTTATTATTTCTATAACAGGATGTCTAGAAGTTCAAATGAGAATTTGTTAAATGAAAGTATAACATCAGATGAAAGTTTGTCCGATGAAGAATTTGAGAATAAGAGAGATGGTTTCCAAGTGTAATAGGATGAAGAAGATTTTAATCATAGCTGCTACTTGTGTCAACTATTTTTTAAAGTATATAGTAAAGAGTCCAGAAGAACTTCAAGATTGACAGAAAGTAGCTGAGTAGATGAAATTTTGAATAGACATCCTATTCGTTGCTATCAACAATTTATGATGAAAAAAGATGTGTTCCTTCATCTCTGTGATATTCTGCAAAGCAGTTACAACTTAGGCCGACCAAACACGTTGGAATTCATGAACAAGTGGGTATATTTTTATACACCATTGGACAACCAAGTTCAATTCGTAATGCAGAGGAAAAGTTCCAACATTTAGGCGAAACTATTTCTAGACAATTTCGCTGCATATTGGATGTTGTTTGTGAGCTGGCAAGTGATATTGTTAGACCCATTAATCCACACTTCAAAGATGTTCCTGTGGAGATTAAAAATGACGATATTACCCATATTTTAAGAATTGCTTTGGTGCAATAGATGGCACTCAAATACGTGTTGTTATTCCTTCGGATAAGCAAATTTCATACATCGATAGAAAGGGTACTACAACTACAAATGTAATAGCAGCTTGCGATTTTAACGTGTTTCACATTTGTTTGGCCAAGTTGGGAAGGGTATGCTCATGATACTGAAATCTTCAACCAGGCTGTGCATAGAGCTAGTTTGCATTTCCTTCTTCCTCTTGAAGGTTAATATTGATTGATAGTGTGCCTTATATAGATTGCGTATTATTTTAACGTACTAAATTATAATCACTCATTGACCTCAATTTATTATTTTTAGGTAAGCACTAATTGGTAGATTTTGGTTATCCTTGCTTTATGGTTTTCTTAGGTCTTTATAAAGGTCACAGATATCATCTCCAACACTTCAGATAAGGTCTGAGAGCGAGAGAAAGAAATGAGGTGTTTAACTACTATTACTCTAGTCTTCGGTGTACAATTGAGCGATCATTTGGATGTTGCAAAGCAAGATGGAAGATTTTGGGTGTCGTGCCATCATTTTCCTGGGACACAAGTTAGGATCATTGGTTTATTAGATGCAATGACACAAGTGATGCAAGTTTTGAAGCATTTAGTGAAAACTCAAATTTTGATGATGAAGCAGTTGACGAAGTAGAGCCTATCAATGTCATGTGGGAAGTTATTTTATTGGATATCCAAACACATAATAGTTTATTAATAAGTTATTTTTCAAGAAACACCTTTTTTGATAAGTTTTTTTTGTTCAAACGAACCCTAAGAAAGATAACAACAAAAAATGTTGGAGATTAATTTGACTACCAAGTAAAAGTCTTAGAAGTCTTAGGGACAAAATAAAGTATTTTCCAACCATGAATAATATTATTTTTTTTAACTAGAATAAAGGTAATATGCTATGCCCTTAATTTTTTTATTAACAAAAAAAATAAAAATTCCATACCTAAGAATAAAATGCGGCCTAAGAAAATTGTTAAATCTTTGCTTTGAATTTGTTCACTGAAAGACCAAAAATAAAAGAATGAGCATGAGACAAATTTTCTTAATAAGAGTGCACTTCAAACAAATTGACTACACTAGAATCAAACCCTACCCCCAACAAAAAAAACAATACAAGCACCATTTTTGACCAAAAATAAAAAATAAATAAAAGCACGGGTGAATGTCTAAATTGGTCTATGAAATTTTTATCGTTGTTCACATTAGTCTCTCAACAAAAAAAAAAGGTCCTCAATTGGTTGCTCAATTAGTCCATAAATATTTCAAATGTTACTCTCGTTGGTCCGTTAACTTTTTAGATAGAATTAGTAATGAAGGTAACGTTTGAAATCTTTAAGAACAAATTGTAGACTTTTTTTTGTTAAAGAACCAATGTGGACAACAGTAAAAAGTTCATGGATTAGAACATTCCCCTAAAAGCACCATCACCAAAAAAGGTTTTGTAATATTTGAGCACTATTTTTATATAACATAGACATGAAAAAAAAAATGGATATATTTCTTTTTGGATCAAAATCCTCTTGTTTTTAAAATGAAAAGGAGAGAACTTATATTTATCATTCACTAGAAAGTGGTGGACCATATTAATATGAGATGATCATGTAAGTTAATAAAAAAGATGATAACATAACCCCTCTTTTTCATCTTAAAAAGGAGAAGATCTTGATCCATTTCAATACGCTGTTAATTTCTTTTCTTCATCAAATTAGAAAAGTGTTAAAAAAAAGTATATTTTGGTGTGCGAATAATTTTTTATTGAAAAAGGAAAAATTGTTGTCTTATTAATTATATGTCAAAATAGTTTAATGGTTAGATTAATAAGTGCTTTAAGGCCACCTATTAAGAAATCCAAAATGAAATATTTTGAGGTTTTCAATGCTTTCAATGCATTGAACACTTAACAATTTTATTTTAATGCAAATTTAGCTCTTATTAATTTCTTAACAAGTTCTCTTAGGGCATTGTTAACAAAACTCATAATTTAATACTAGATAGTCCAGGAATAAGTTTAAGGGGATAATGCTCATTTTAGTCCTTGAAATTATATGTTCAAGTCATTTAATCCATGAAATTTAAAATTTGACTTTTTAATCATTAAAATTGTAAATCGTGAGTCAAATTAATCATTTAGCTAGTTATCATTCACATTTACGTCGATTTATCACATTAAATAAGATTGCGATAATAACTAAGATTATAAATGAATTGTGTGGCCAACAAATGAGGTCGTGAGAGTATATGCCATTGTAAATGAAATTGTGACAATAACTGAAATTTGCATTCCCAAGTACCACAACAATCACATTTTTAGTTCCAAATAATGTCACAATCTTAATTTTAAGCCCAATCATTTTCTAGTGTCAAGTGATGACAAATTAGCAAAAAAATGGGAATGATAATGAACTGAATCCTTAATTTGATCTATAACTAACAATATTTGAGATTAAAAAGTCAAAATTTAAATTTTAGAAACTAAAATGACTAGAACCTACAATTTCAATGACCAAAACCAACACTGCGTGAACTTTCACTAAATAAAAGCATACGGTGGACGAGCAGCCCTATTAATGAGTAGCTCAATTTTTTATGCATACATTAGGAAAAGCTAATTCGCTTTATCATGCTGCCTGCAATTAGAAATTCTATTTCGTAGAAGAAAAAAAAAGCAGTAGATAAATCATAGATGTGTTACTATAACATACTATCCTTTGTGGTTGCAGAGTATAAATATTGCAATTATGAGTTATACGAGAAAATGAGAATTACCTTAAAGACACTGAAAGGCTTCACTGATGAGCAGAAGTTCAAATTATGCATGGTGAACGCCTTCGAGGCCATATCCAAAGCAGCAATGGAGACACCATTCAAAAACAAGCATTAAACTGTAACGGGAATATGGAAAGTAAGAACGTGAGAAGCTGTGGTGATAAAAGGGAAAAAGAAGACAACAAGGCCATTTGCAACTCATCTGATTTAACTCTAGTTATTAGACTGAACCCCGTGATTGACTCAATGGTGTAATTGGTTAATCTAATGGGTCAGGTTGAAGTGGATATAAGCAAATCAATTTATCAGAACTACATATACATATAAATAAATAAATAACAAGTGAAAAATAGATGACAAACAAAACATAATTTAAATTTGAAATACATTATAGACAAAGCAGTAAAACCACAACACCGCCCTCTCTTACATAACTAGGACAATAACCCTAACCCAATCCAGTGTAATCTCGCTAAGTCGCTCTATCTAAATCTCTGCTTAGCAATGTTGTAAAACCAAAACTAGGATAGAAAAACCATACAGAAACTTCATATAATAAAAAATTAAAATCTCGCAAGATAACTAAAGGAAACATAGCAATTTCCACAAAAAATAAACAAAATTGTCCAACATTACATTACCAAGCCATATCAGATCAAACAGGGAACAATAAAGCCTAGACAAGCTGATCTAAGAACAGCACCAATACCTTCACGACATTCAATCTTCATATCATATATATATATATATATATATATATATATATATATATATATAT
>QANU01060554.1:30979-164958 GCA_003254905.1 Nissolia schottii | reverse complement strand
GTGGGGGTGGTTTGATGTTGTAGGATTCGAACAAATTGAGAGAATTTGGGGGTGTAAGGAAAAGAATCTCCTTATAAGTTATAATTAATGAAGATGCCATCATGATTCATGTCTAATAAAATGCAACTAATAAGCCATTCAAACATTTAACACCAAACCAACCTTTTGATTACATGGCACATCAACCAAAAGTTAACTATATCTTTAACCCTAACATTTGGACTAGTGCGAAATGAAAAAGCAATGTCCTGAGACTAAATTAATGTTTAAAATCTTTTAAAATATATAAATGCAAATTAATCATTTTCTAAAACTGAAAATATAAAATCAAAATGAAGAACATTCTAAGCCACTAAAATTTGACTAGTAGTGAGAAGAGATATAAGTATTTAGTATGAGATTGTAAGTTCCAATTTCATTGCCAATAAAAGGAACGTAATAATAGAATTCTTCTTTTCTTGTACTAAAAACAATTATGTATTTTTAACATGAGTAATGCTCAGGTCTTTTAACTTATATTCTTAAATTTTTTTCTATTACTAAATGAGGTAAAAAAAATAAGTGAATTCAATGTCTTAAAATTTAAAAACAAAACATTCTATTTTTATTTCATTTAGTAATTAAAAGGATTCGAAGATTTAAGTATTACTCTTTTAACTTGTACTCCAAAATTTTAAGAATTGAAAGGGAGGAAATAAAAAGAAAGGAAGAAAGAAAGAAGATCCTAAGCATTTAATAGTTGTACTTGTTTGCACGCTTAAAAACTTTATGCAAATAATAATTAGACGTTCTGTATTTTTCGATTCCACTGGACACAGAAACGTCCCTATTTACAAACAAAACAACAAACGTGTGACGAAAAATAAATAAGGCAAATTAATTAATACCCCTCTTTCAAAATTCCAACTCTGCTTCAAATTCAAGCTGTCAGTGTGTATATATAAACCACTTACAAAGTCCAAATCTCTTCCCCCTCCTTCCCTCCCTCAAATCTCCCAAATCTCTCTCTCTCTCTCTCTCTCTCTCAACAATCTCTTCCGTCTTCTTTTTCTTGGGCGGGTTTTTGGTTTTGGTGTACCGTACAGATTCTAGGGTTTATCACTCTTCTTCTTCGCCATGGCGTTTGAGAAGCTCAGAGATTTGAGCCAACCCATTGATGTTTCCTTGCTCGATGCCACTGTTGCTGCTGTCTATGGCACCGGATCTAAGGAACAGGTTCACGCTCCTCTCCCCTTTTTTCTTCGTGCTTCTTCCTCTTTTTGAATTGTCGTGAGCATTCACGGGGGTGCAAATTGAGCTTGTTCTTGCTCAGTCTGTCTCTTCAGTTCCACTGAGCATTCTTAAGCTATTGAGAGTTCTCTATTTCTTCGTTACTGTTTGGTGCCTTAGAATGCGTGGAAAACAGTGAATAACGATGCGGAACTTCCAGAGTTAGGGTTTAGTGCTAGTTGACGCAAGATTTTGTTTTCTCTCTGAGGGGCTTAACGATTCTTTGCATTTTTTTTTTCTTTCAAATCATGCAGAGAACTGCTGCTGACCAGATTTTGCGCGAATTGCAAAATAACCCAGACATGTGGCTTCAAGTCATGCATATCTTGCAGAACACTCAAAACCTGAATACCAAGTTCTTTGCCTTGCAGGTTGGTTTGTTTAAATGATATGTCGCATGGGGGACATAGTTCAGGGTAATTTTTTTTTTTTTTGTGTGTGTGTGTGTGTGTGTGTATAACAAGTGAAGCTCTGTCCTACCATGAAGATTGAACGAAACTTCTGGATAATACCAATATCATTGATTCAAATATGTGTTATACTGTTGAAATGTGGGGGTTCCTGGAACTTAGTACACTAAACTATAAACTAGTGCCCTGCATATGTATAGAGGAACGGGTTCAATTGGCATATATCAGTAGGCACTATGGTAACCTTGTAAAAACCATTAGAAAGAATGTTCTCTTAAGTTTTTTTATTGCTCAGGTTGAGATTTAAGTCCTGGATTTCATACTGGGTTTTTTTTCTTCTGTCTAATTTTATTAGTATTTATATTTGATTGTTTGAATTTACTCTTTCGTGTTCAGTTTATTGCTTATAGTTGGCATGCAACTGTATCCAGTGTACAGGATATTGTAGAGAGTATAAACATCACCATGAGATGGTAGCGTGGATTGTGGAAAGATCTTTTAAGAGTGACATTTATTGTCAAAACTTGTAACTTATGAGGACTGGGTACTGCTATGAGAATCCTAAATTTTTGTTTACTCTTTACATTACCATAGTGTAATTTTGTCTGAAATATGGATTTGGTGTTCTCCATTGTGCAAAAGATTAGGATTTCAATGGTGAGTTTGTAATTATTGCTATAGAATTATCAATTATACACAGCCAATAAGTTTGTAATCTCTGCTTTGTTTAAAATAGGTCATTAATCAGAAGCTATTATTTGGTATCAATAACAGCAAATTAATGATTTGTATAATTGGTGGTATGCATCTAGGTAGATGTATTACATTGGAGCTATTTAAAAAACAAATTTAAAAGTATGCTTACTTTAAAGGACACATAGTTAGGTGTTTTAGCTGTAACTATGTGAGATTTGAGTGGAAGTACTTGTAGCAGAAGTTGCATGCCAGAGGGTTTGATAGACATTGACTCAATTATTTGTTGTGTATTATGTTGTGTTTTGTGTGTTACACGGATGGTTTTTGTTTTGAACTCTGTATCCATCTGGCTGGCACTGCAGTGCGTGTTGTTGGAAGCAACAATTATTACATGTCAAACAAGTTTTTCATTTTGCTACGAGGACCTTTTTTCCAGCTTCCTTTCTCAGTGTGTCTTTTCTTTATGCTTGTATATACAGGTTCTAGAAGGTGTAATTAAATATAGATGGAACGCATTACCTGTTGAACAGCGAGATGGAATGAAAAACTTCATCTCTGATGTTATTGTACAGGTACCAGCCACATTCCGAGATAGAAGAAAATTGAACTGGTCAAACTATGTTGTTTTGTCCATATATTCATTCTGCAACATGCATCTTATGATGTTGATCTTTCATTTATAGCTTTCTGGCAACGAGGCCTCATTTCGAATGGAACGCTTGTATGTCAACAAACTTAATATTATATTAGTTCAGGTAAAGATAATACTGCAACTCCCTATTATTACTTAAGTTAATTGTTACACTAGTTATTCTGGGCATTTGTTGTATCTAGATGAAAGGGATATATTTTCTGTTAGTTTTCTTGTGTTTTTTCTTTATGGAGATGTAGGTTATGTTTGCTTCTGCAGTTGCAAGCTTCTTCCTTTGGTGTTTTGGTTTCAATGTATGAATTTGTGTGCAGTTAAAGCATGTATATAATGCTTTATATATCATATATGCAGATTTTGAAGCATGAGTGGCCAGCAAGATGGCGAAGCTTTATTCCTGACCTTGTTTCAGCAGCTAAAACTAATGAGACAATTTGTGAGAATTGTATGGCTATATTGAAAGTAAGTTTACCCTACTTTCCCCTTACATTTCTTTCCTTGTATGAATTAGTAACATTAAAAATGTTCTTTCAGCTCTTGAGTGAAGAGGTTTTTGATTTTTCAAGAGGAGAGATGACTCAGCAGAAGATAAAAGAGCTTAAACAATCAATGAACAGGTGACACTTGATGGCTTTGTTTATTTATAAATTTCACTTTACATTATATTCTTGGGTGCTGTTTCATCTCTCTTTAACTTGGAGGTCTGTAAAAATGTTGAGTTTTAGTTATTGGTCCGACAATTTTAGGTTTGTAAGTTTTCTTTTTAGAAAATCTCAGCTGTGCTTTTTTATAGCCCATATCTGAGTGTGGATATCAGTTCTTGGTTCTCTTACTGGTCCTGGTCCTACATGTCATTGCTAGTTAACTCTTCAATCATTTAATGTGATTTTTGTATGTTACTTCTATGTTGTGCCTTTATATTGCTAAGAATTATGGTTGGTTGTTTGCAGTGAATTTCAGCTCATACATGAGTTGTGCTTGTATGTTTTATCGGCGTCCCAACGGACTGAGCTTATACGTGCAACACTGTCTACATTGCATGCCTTCCTAACATGGATTCCATTGGGTTATATATTTGAATCCCCATTGGTATGTGCAGCTTTCTGCTTAAAAAACACTGTCATGGAGACACGGAGGAATTCTGATTTTTTTTCCCCCTTTCCTTTTAAAACTTTGGTGCATCGCAGCTCGAGACGCTACTTAAGTTTTTCCCAATTACAGCATATCGAAACCTCACATTACAATGTTTAACTGAGGTATATTCCATTTTCAAAGTGTTTGTGATTTTATCGGAAGCTTTCAAGATCATCATTCGTGCTTTTATGTTCACAGGTGGCAGCTCTTCAATTTGGGAATTATTATGATACGCCGTATGTTAAGATGTATAATATATTCATGGTTCAGTTGCAGGTAAGTTTGCATAGCTTTCCATTGTTTACCACACACTGCATTTTTCTTATTGTAGTCTGAGATCTATTTGTTCTATTTTAATTATATAAAATAATTTGTGGTTGATTTTGGAATGATATTATGTTAACGTAGAGCATACTTCCACCTACTACAAATATCCCTGAGGCATATGCACATGGTTCAAGTGAGGAACAAGTGAGTCTGTGATTTGCTGAAAAACAAGCCTGGTTGTTAAATTACTTGTCAAGTGTCTGTCTGATGCTGGTTTCTTTGTCCTATGTTCAGGCATTTATACAGAATCTGGCACTGTTCTTCACCTCATTTTACAAGGTAGGGATTTTATTTTTTATCCTCAGTTTTATGTTTATTTGTGATTTTATATTGGGAGCTTAAAATCATAAAGCATAAGGGAACTGGGTGGAAAAATTTGGCCTTGCTTAGGGATTGGTGTCGAAAATTTGTATTCTATCTGTACCTCTACCTCCTCCTCCTCCTCCGACCTCCGTCTCTCTCCCATATTATTCTTTGGTTGCTTGGTGGGTGTTTGGCTTTCTATTAACAGTACTACTTGTATGTTGGTACCCCTTATGGCTTCAGGTTCACATTCGAATTCTTGAATCTGCTCAAGAGAATATATCTGCTTTGCTGTTGGGTCTTGAATATCTTATTAACATCTCATACGTGGATGATACTGAGGTTTTTAAGGTATGATGATGTTTATCTTGCAATGTTTCTTTGCTTTGCATTTTTTGTTTGTTTGAATGCTCGGATTTATATGTTTGCTCGAGTTAGCCAGATAAACCCCCCTCTCTCTCCCCCCCTCCCTCCGCCACCACAGCACCCTAACAATGTGTATGAGTATGTTTGTCTTTTCCTCCTGTTCTGAATATACAAGATTTATGTTTTTCTCTATTTGTTTAAATTAATAGGTCTGTCTAGACTACTGGAATGCCTTGGTCACAGAACTGTTTGAGCCACACCGTAGCTTGGAGAACCCTGCAGCTGGTGCTGCAAACATGATAGGACTTCAGGTGCTGCGCTCTTCAATTATGCACTGATAACCTAGCTCCTTGAGTGTTAAAATCAAACAACATCAGTTAAATTTTCCTCACTAATAATACTTCTGTTTAGCAGAATAAGATTCTTTTCATGTTCTTGGTACGTCATTATTCACTCGAACATTTGGATTGAGAGTTGAAACTTCAGATGTTTATTTGGATACTACAGCATTGTTTTCTAGCAATTTTGTTCATATTTCTACAATTTGTTAATAAAACCATTGCAGTTTTCCATGCTGCACCTTTTGTACTCTATGTTACATTTTAAAATCCAATATGCGTATTACAGGAGAGTTTATATAAATGTGTTGTAACTTAAAACTGTTATTTTGGGATAACAAATGATGAAAATGGTCTTCAATTAAGTAAAATATAAACTCAAATTTGGACAGCATTTGTGTGTGTGTGTGTGTGTGTTTTAATTATTTCAAATAGCTTCTCTATTTCTTTTGCATTATCCATTTTTCCACCTGAAAATGGAGATATTTCAACCAAAATATCTCATGTTTTTATATATTACTTTTATCTTTCTGAGAATGTGATCCTGTGTACTTTTGGGTGCATGCTTCTCAACGTAATAAGCAGGTGCCAGTGATGCTACCTGGTATGGTTGATGGCCTCGGTCCACAGCTTCTTCAGCGCCGACAGCTTTATGCTGGTCCCATGTCAAAGTTGAGAATGCTTATGATCTGTCGTATGGCTAAACCAGAAGAGGTTCTCATAGTTGAGGATGAAAATGGGAATATTGTCCGTGAAACCATGAAGGACAATGATGTTCTGGTTCAGTATAAGGTAATGAGGTGAAATCTGACTTCTGCCAGAAGTTTAGTATGTAATGTCATGTATATGGGGTAAAAACAGTGTTGAATCTGATTTTTCTGATTATTGTATTATAGCAGATGGTTTGCACAAAACTTTTATCAAGAGACTTTTCATGCTTGCATTCTGTGGCTAATCAAAATTCAATCTATCATACAGATCATGAGGGAAACTCTCATTTACTTGTCGCATCTTGACCATGATGATACTGAACAGCAGGTATTTGAATCAGAAAGCATTGCTCTTTTTGTTGTTTGGAAGTGTCGTAAAAAAGTATTTTGTGACTTTTTTTAATCCGTATTTATTTTTGTTG
Organism: Nissolia schottii; assembly: GCA_003254905.1. Classification (NCBI taxonomy): domain Eukaryota; kingdom Viridiplantae; phylum Streptophyta; class Magnoliopsida; order Fabales; family Fabaceae; genus Nissolia; species Nissolia schottii. The sequence goes on along the minus strand of QANU01060554.1, from coordinate 158,334 downwards.
TAGTGTAGTTTTATATTGTTTTAAATATGATCTGGTGTTCTTTGTATTAAATGTTAAAATTAGGATATCAGTTTAGTTAGGTGTTTCATAGAAGATTAATAAGTTGAACTCCATTTGAACAGCCTAAAGATCTACTAATGACATATGAATATGTTGTCATTTAAAGTGATATGACGGTCATACTGGCTTCCTTTTGGGAAATTGTTGCACTTTTGTGCTGACATATAAGGCACCCTGGTGCAGTTGACTCTTATGTTATAATTTACAGATGCTGAGGAAATTAAGTAAACAGCTTGGTGGGGAGGATTGGACATGGAATAACTTGAACACATTGTGCTGGGCAATAGGATCTATATCTGGTTCCATGATGGAAGAACAGGTACTGTGAACTTCATTGTTCAGACTTAAAAATGACATTATAATCCAATATGCATTGTTCGGCCATTTCTTACTCTCCATTATTTCTAGTAAATTGCTGGTTTGATCAAAACATTAATTTCCCAACTGCTTAAATTTGTTCTTTAATTGGTTCGCATATCTTTGTAACATTTATAGCTCACATCATGGTTTTGTGGCAGGAAAACAGATTTTTGGTTATGGTCATTCGTGATTTATTGAATCTATGTGAAATCACAAAGGGAAAAGATAACAAAGCTGTTATTGCAAGTAATATCATGTACGGGTTGTTTTTGTATTTCTTTGCTCCTTTTTAAATATTGCTTTTTCCCCTGAATAATATATGGTTGCTTTTGTTGGCAGGTATGTTGTGGGGCAATATCCACGATTTTTAAGAGCTCATTGGAAGTTTCTAAAAACTGTTGTGAATAAGTTGTTTGAGTTTATGCATGAGACACACCCAGGAGTTCAGGTTGTTTTTTCTTTTAAGTTTTTTGTCAATCCCACTCCCACCTGGTGGAAAAGACTTTCTTGTTGATGTTGTTTTAAAGTTCTTGTTAGTCTATTAAGTTTCTGTTGTTTTTTATGTCTTTCACATTGGCTGTGCCCTGATTTTCTGTTTATCAGGAGCCTTGTTTAATTTAAAATCGATTGTATCAAGATTATCAAGATTAAGTCTTATAAAACTGCTATATTTTTCAATGTTTGTTACTTGATTATTACTCTACAACATCTTCGATTTGTCTTGTGCGCATTATGTATATTTCTGCATGTCTGTAATGTCATGAAGCCTTGAATTTTGCCTGCTCATACCTAACTACTTTTTAACTAGTTTCTTTTTTCTTAAAAATTAAGTTATTTTTGTAAGATACCTCATATTTCTCATTGCATCAACTATAACTTGCATAAACCATGTTCAAGAAACACATTATAAATCTGGTAAAAAATGATACGTGTGGTTTTAATAAAATCATTTTTCTATTTTACTTGATTATACATGTGGTGTGTAGAGTCTATCCAATGGTACCATGCTGGAGTATTTATCTATGTATGCCTTAATATTTGTATGCTTTCCTTTCATCTAGTTTGCTCAAATTTTGCGTGCAAAAATTTTATTCTTTGATGGTCAACATTTTACTACCTTTAGAATATGTTTGCTTTTGGGGATGCTTTCGTGTTTAACTTTTCTTGTTTTATGTATTTAGGATATGGCCTGTGACACGTTTCTGAAAATAGTCCAAAAGTGCAAGCGTAAATTTGTAATCACCCAGGTAATGTAGACTACAATTTCCTCCATCTTCCATCCTCCCAAAGAATCTAGTGTCACATAGCTCTTTACATGTTCAGTGCATGAAAAATTGCATAACAAAAGCCGTGGTCAATGTTTCAGGTTGGGGAAAACGAGCCATTTGTATCAGAACTTCTATCTGGTCTTCCAACGACCATCACAGATCTTGAACCACATCAAATACATACGTTCTATGAATCTGTATTGATTTTTTATTTCTTTGATCTTAAGTTCATTGATTACCTTTGTTTCATGTCATAAGTTTATGCATTCTGAGTGCAATTTTTAAATAATAGTATCCTTGTGTAGGTTGGCAACATGATTCAAGCCGAGTCTGATGTGCAGAAGAGAGATGAATATCTTAAGCGGTTGATGGATCTCCCAAATAAGGTTCGTTGCTTGCTTTAGAAGCCATACATATTATTTGCTGAACATATGTCATCCTATTTACATAAATTGATGTCATAATATATGGAAGAGAAGTGTTATAATGCCAGTGATTTTACTCCTTTTCTTCTGCAGAAATGGCTAGAAATTATTGGGCAAGCACATCAAAACGTGGATTTCCTGAAGGATCAAGAAGTAATCCGCACAGTTCTTAATATATTGCAGGTATAGCTTTGTTATTGATGTAATTTTTAGGCATGATTTTGCTATATGTTCTTTATTATTTCACTCTACATACTAGGGGGCCAGTTGTATTTAGAAAGTAACCAAACTTGGTATTTATTATGAAAAGTTTGGGAGTTAAGTCACTCTCCTAAATTGCAGACAAATACAAGTGTTGCAACTTCTTTAGGAACATATTTCCTGCCTCAAATTTCAATGATCTTTTTGGACATGTTGAATGTGTACAGGTATGTTCTGTTGTTGACTGATAACTTTTATAGTAGAATTCTGTTAACCAATACAGTAAATAGTCTGGTTGGGTTCTTTTTTGTCAGTTGTACAATAAAAGATTCTCTTTTGCCAGTAAATACTAAAACATAATCTCTGCCTTGTTGCAACAGAATGTACAGTGAGCTTATATCAAAAAGTATTACAGAAGGGGGACCTTTTGCATCTAGAACCTCCTATGTGAAACTTCTACGGTAAGAGTAATTGCGAGTATATTTGTTATCTGCAAACAAGATTGCTCTTTATTACTTTTTCTTTAAGAGTTCTTCATGATGCAGTTCGGTTAAGAGGGAGACACTTAAACTGATTGAGACATTCTTGGACAAGGCTGAAAACCAACCACAAATTGGAAAGCAATTTGTGCCACCAATGATGGATCCTGTTTTGGGAGATTATGCCAGGAATGTTCCTGATGCAAGGGAGTCGGAGGTTTTGTCACTTTTTGCCACAATTGTCAACAAGTATGCTTGCCTTTATTTTTTTTAAAATCAGATTCCTTTATTTTTACTTGATTGATGAATGGAGCTTTGATGTCTGAAATCTACAATTATATTGCCTTTACTACATGATGCCAACCTTTGGCCAGTGACATGTTATTCATATCTCATTGTCTCTCTGTATTTGCAGATATAAAGCTGCAATGGTTGAAGATGTCCCTCGCATATTTGAAGCTGTTTTCCAGTGCACACTAGAGGTACAAGTGTATGTCATTTGGGTATATAGCGTGAATGCTCTAGTTGGCCTTCATTCTGATAGTGATCCCTTAGTTTGATTTCCAGCTTGCCAATATTCTCTTACATGCGTGTCTATATGCACACACACACACACACACTCTTATTATATTTATAATAGTTTGAGGCAGGAGAGCAAAACAGAACTATAGATGTTACCAAAAGAAAAAAGAACCATTGGAAACTACTAAGAAAGATTTCAATTTAGATAGTTTGTCTCTAGTCATTATTTATGGATGCGGTATAATGGCTTCATCTTATCCATGTAGCAACCCCCGTAGTGGAAAAATATGCTTAGTTGTACTTCTAACAAAAAAATGTTGGGATTATGTGGTTTATTAATGCTTGAGATTTAAATTTACAATAAGTGGTTTGAGACTCATCGATCATAATTTATAAGTCCTGCTTATGATTTATATTATAATTCGTGATCTTTAATCAACTATGATGATGTATAACTATTATCTGCAATGTAGTTTCAACTGAATTAAAGTTATCCTTTTATTCTGTTTCACAGATGATAACAAAAAATTTTGAAGACTACCCAGAGCATAGGCTCAAGTTTTTCTCTTTACTGCGTGCCATTGCTACTCATTGCTTTCCTGCACTAATCTGCTTATCAAGTCAGGTTGTGTTTCTCGTTCCTTTGTTGCCTACATGATACCATTACCAATAGCTTGTCAGTTTATTTAGCTGCATCTGATTTTGAGTCTTGACTATGATTTTAGTTTCAACATTTGCAATCTCTGTAATCCTGATGGTGTGTGTAATCTGTGGCAGCAACTGAAGCTTGTTATGGATTCAATCATATGGGCATTTCGGCATACAGAAAGAAATATTGCTGAAACTGGGTTGAACCTCCTGTTGGAGATGCTGAAGAAGTTTGAGGTGTGGTTTTTGTAAATTATTTTCTTTGTGGCTCACACTCCTAACTTTCAAAGGTTTCCTGCATTTTTTTGTTTTTTCTTGTTTGTTATAGTATATAGGTTTTCATGTTTTGGGGGATATTTTATACTCCCCCTAGTTGTACTTTTTCACTTTTATATTTTCTACAAAAACAATTCATTTTGCCATTATGACCTTTGCATCTTTTTTTAAAATAAATTTTGGCTGAATTTCTATTTGTCTATTAAACAGGCCTCGGAGTTCTGCAATCAGTTTTATCGGACATACTTTGTGACTATTGAGCAAGAGATATTTGCTGTCTTGACGGACACTTTCCATAAGCCTGGGTTCAAATTACATGTCTTGGTGCTCCAGCATTTGTTCTGCCTGGTATAGTGTCATGATAATGCTTTATATTTGTTTTACTGATTAGTGCAGTTTGCTGTAATAAGAAGTTTGGCATTTTCCAGGCGGAAGCTGGTGCCCTAACTGAGCCTCTTTGGGATGTTGCTACAAATCCTTTACCATACCCAAATAATGCAGCTTTTGTACGTGAGTTCACCATAAAACTTTTAAGCACTTCGTTTCCCAACATGACAGCTTCAGAGGTAATTGGAGACGAACAAATAATGCTTAGCCTCCTTCCTTTTCTAGAATAGATGACTGACTTCTTTAAATTTGCAGGTTACTCAATTTGTTAATGGGCTCTTTGAGTCTACAAAAGACCTCTCTATGTTTAAAACTCACATACGAGATTTTCTTGTACAGTCAAAAGAATTTTCAGCTCAGGTAATGCATTATGTAGCACTGTTTCTTTTACCTCCTCTAACTAATCCAATTTTGAGAGTTGAACTCGGGCGCTTGGAGTCTTGACGAGTGCTTCATGCTTGTTATGCCGTTCCATATATTAACTATATGCATTACTAATTTCTGCAAGTGTTTGGGTATATGTATAATTACTAATTGTGTGCGCTCTCTGTTGCAGGATAACAAAGATCTTTATGCTGAAGAGGCTGCAGCTCAGAAAGAGAGAGAACGACAAAGAATGCTTTCTATTCCAGGGCTTATTGCCCCCAGCGAGTTGCAAGATGAAATGGTGGACTCATAGATAGGCTTTAACACCACATGGAGTTAACACCGTGGGCATTTTTGCTTGCTTATCAGGTGCCTTGATTCAATCATATTGAGAACAGATGCAGCATTTTCCTCTTTAGTTTTCCTGCCCTTCCCAATATTTTATGTTGAGAATGGTCTGGCATAGATTCCTGATTTCAGAGGTTTTGGCTGGCTTGGAAATACTGCCTTGTCGATTTGGTGGGTGTAGATTAATTAGTTGCTAATTTAGGATGATAGTAGAAACTCATTTGTAACAGATTCGTCAGGGCAGGTTTTCATATAATCACAGGATGGATGACTCAATTCCAAGTATTGACGACTCCTTAGGTGTGACCACCTAACCTCTGGCGATTTGTGCAGAAAACCCTTGTGGTTTGATATTTTGTATTTTTGGTCAAATTAATTTTAGGGAAATTGATATACCAGGATTGCATTTTAATATATGGTTTTCATGTTATTAATGTTACTGGTCTCGATTCTCTGGAAAGAAATGAAGTTATTGTACTACCAATATCTTGCTTTCTATTCCAGCTACAAATCTTTGGCAGGTGTAGTTCATTGTAACTTTCTGTTTGGGTATCTTAGTTAGGGGAAAGATATTTGAACAAACTGAGTTTTGTGCACAATTTGAATTGCTCAGGTAAAAAAATTGCAGTGGGACCGCGACCTAATCTTGATACTTGCGTGGTAGTATATGATGAGTATCATTGATTTGAGCAATTCATGCGTTAAGCATTGCAAATATATATTTTGGGTAAATCGAAGTTTTAGAGGAGGGAAGGTAGTTTACGGATATTGCATGCCTGATTTTATCATTTGGATTGCGATTGTTGAGATTGTTTATTGTTTTGTCTGAGATGACTTTTTTGACCAAAAATTGAATGTATACAGTTTGGTACTTATCATGACCGTATAATACAGCTATTGTAAACTTGTAATAATAACTTGAAAGCTAGCATTAAATTTTGTTTATTTCAAAACTTTTCTTTTTTGTAATAACTTTGAAGCACTGGATGTTTGTATTTTGGTGTTTTCAGTGCATCCGGCGATCACAAAGTCACAGTATAATCCCTAGTTTTGGACAATAATTTTGAACCCAAAGAGAGAGAGATGGAGAGAATGCTTGAATGGTGACTAGTAACTTTGATTGTTATTTTAGGCAGCCGTGTGCTATTATTGAATTAAGAATGCTATGTGTACAACATAATGGTGGCTAACAGAATTCAGCATTCCTCCCCCGTTCGGCGAAGATTCATTTATTACGAGGAAGATCTATTACTTGATGTCCATTTACAATTTCTTAAAAAAATAAAATTATAATGCATTAAAACTAGGATACTTTGTGATTCTAATACATATGAATCCTAGTACATGAGAGGATGATTATAGCAATTAAACTTAACTATTATATGTAAAAGTTACAAATTTGCAAATTTATTATTGGGTTTTTTTTAATCAATGTGTGCCTAATTTATCAAGAATTTAAAAATGAAATGAATATTAAGGTTTTGAAAATACAAGTGATATTGTTACTATTTATTTTTATACCATTCTATAATTGGGATACCAACAAATAACTGACTCTTCCTATTTAACTTTCCACTTTTATCCATAACAATAATTCGTTTTGCAATACCTTTTTTTTATGGTGAAAACGTAAATTTACATAACTCACTACTCCACTCTCTCAACTACATTTATTATATACACCAGCACTGATGTCACTCTCAACTTTATATGGGAAGTTTTACTTCATATCCTTTTCTTTACTCAATAACTTCCTCCTATAATTATAATTATCACTTAAAATAACTATGTATTACTGAAATCATTTGCCTCCGCTAGTTAGTATAAAATAGGTGGTCTGTCAGTGCTCTGGGATAAAATACCTTATTTTACTATTTTTTAGTATTTAAAATTAAATTTATTAAAATTTTCATCATTTCATATTCTATATGATATTAACAAACTTTTCATCAATCTCGTTAAAAGAATCAATTTATAAAAAGTTTAAATATTTATGGACCGTTAGAGTTTATAATATATCACGTTATAAATATTGTATTAAAAATTATTAATTATTACATTTCATCATTTGTCAAATTAATATATCTTAAATTAGAAAATAATGATAAAATATGATAAATTTAATTTAAAAAATTATTAAAAAATAAAATAATTTAATAAGATAAAATATTTAGCTCAGGTTGCAGGTGAAAAATCACCGTAAAATATATCAGAGAAAAATATTAATAGTTTTGTTGCAGTTGCTTACATGGAAAGAAAGTTGGTTGAAAAGCAAGGAAGAAAGCAAGAAGCAACGGAGCATGCGGGAATGATTTTCTATGCGTGGATCAATCTTTCTATTTCTCAGTAACCACAAATCTGCAAAAACAAAACTCAAGAATCCATTCTCAGAAACAGAGGAATGGGTCAAGCTTTTCGGAAGCTCTTCGGCAACTCCGAGATGCGGGTAGCTACTCTTTCACTTTTCTAACACCTTTTTATCCAAGTGTCAATTTTCCGTGTACTTTGCTTACTGTATTGGTTTCAGGTTGTGATGCTTGGTCTTGACGCTGCTGGAAAAACTACTATACAAGCTCCACATTGGAGAAGTTTCATCTACTGTTGCTACAATTGGTATTGTAAATCCCTCATATTCATAATTGGTTAATTACCTGTTTTATTTGCTAATTAAGTTATTTCCGTCTCTATACCCTAAGAATTACTCCTTCCATTCTCAAATAATTGTCTACCTTTCCATTTTGATATTTTTTTAAATAATTGTCCACTTCCTAAATCTAGACAATATTTATTATCTTTTTTCTTAGTATATCCTTATATAATGAGAGTATCTGAGGAGAGAAAGAGTAAAAGATGAAGAAATTAATAGAGATCATTTTGTAAAATACTATCAAATTTTACTAACTTTAACAGCGGAGGAGGGATAGAGTATGAGCTATCGTTAGCAATAGTTGTAGTATTCTAATTTTGATAACACTAGTGGTTGGTTGTTTCAATTGCTGTGTCCCTAAGGTTTTTTTTGGTTACTATTTTTAATGGCAAGCTCTCTGACAGTTGTTATGTGTTTGTATTACTCTCTGACTTTAAATTTTCTTGCAGGTTTCAATGTGGAGACAGTTCAGTATAAGAATGTTATATTCACAGTCTGGGATATTGGAGGGCAAGGGAAACTTAAGGCCACTTTGGAGTCACTATTTTAACAACACTGATGGTCTGGTATGAACTAATTCCCGTGTGTGTTTACTTCTCCATCATTAATCTGTCCGATAGGATTGGAAAGAAAGGTCCATGGGCTTATGGTATCAAGGTTGATATTTATATGCTCAGCTGTGCATTTATGCAGATTTATGTTGTTGATAGCCTGGACCGTGAGAGAATTGGTCAAGCAAAGGAGGAATTTCAGGTGAAAAAATTAAAAATGAGTGAGTGTGTGTATAAACTCTTCAGACGAAAGTTTGAACTGGGTTACTTGCAGGCAATCATAAATGACCCATTTATGCTCAACAGTGTCATCTTGGTGTTTGCTAACAAACAGGACCTGGTATGTCTTTGTTACTTTTTTCTTTTTTTTGTTTTCTGTGTTCTTTCAGCTGAATGACTTGACATTAAGGTTATCCCTGTGACTGAAGATCAAATAGGAGTCAGAGCATATAAATTGGTTCACATAATGACATTGTTTACGGAACATGCTATAAGAGTGTGGAGATTACGCTATTTTAGCTTGTATAGAATGTAAAATTGCATCTAGCTAAAGTTTAATATCACTAAATTCATTGAAATAGTTAAAATCATATGCAGTTAGTAAGAAAGACTAGGAATTGTTATTTCTTCTATCTTGAATCTTGTTTTAGATGTAAAACTTTTCATAGGCTGGCATTGCACCTTTTAGCTCAAAATTTTAGGATAATTTGATTGCTTAGGTTGAATGATATCAAAGGCTCTCGTAGCTCAGTTGGTTAGAGCACCCGTTTAGTAAGCGGGAGGTCTTGAGTTCGACTCTCAACGAGAGCAACTTATTATGGTTTATATTTACATTTTATTTCCAGGGAGGAGCAATGGCACCAATGGAAGTATGCGAAGGACTAGGTCTGTGGGATCTATGTAATACAAAATGGCACATACAAGGCACTTGTGCGCTTCAGGGAGATGGCCTTTATGAGGGCTTGGACTGGTTGGCTACATCCCTAAAGGAGAGAAAAGCTGCTGGATACATGTTTTGTACGCTGCAGGTATATTGGCCTTTGTCATTGATCAAAGGGTTTGGCCATTTTCCTTCAGGGGCTGTAGAATTGTAATCAATTTTTCCTTTTGAAGCTGATGAACTATAAGCATGCTGAATGATAACTAATTTGAGACTCAAGAATTCTATTGATGACCCTCATTACGTGCATGAGTACTGGGATGGTGGTGGTGAATACTGGATGTTGGGAATCGTCTGGCATAGATTCCTGATTTCAGAGGTTTTGGCTGGCTGGAAATACTGCCTTGTCAATTTGGTGAGTGTAGATTAACCAGTTGCTAATTTAGGATGATAGTAGAAACTCCTTTGTAACAGAGTTTGTTTGGATTGTTCTTTTATATTTTTAAAAGTGTTTAGATACAACTTAAAATATTTCTTTATATGTTTTATTAAAAAAAAAAAACTACCAAAAAAAAAGCATTTTTATTATAAGACAATCTAAACAAGCCAACATTCATGTCAAGGCAGTTTTTTGATATAGTCTGAACGGATGACTGAATTCCAAGTATTGACGACTCCTTAGGTTGACCGCCTAACCTCCGGCAATTTGTGCAGAAAATCCTTGTGGTTTGATATTTTGTATTTTTGATCAAGTTCATTTGAGAAACTGATATACCAGGATTGCATTTTAATATATGGTTTTCATGGCGTTAGTGTTACTGGTCTCGGGTCTCTGGAAAGAAATTTATTGTCCCATCAATATCTTGCTTTCCAATTCAGCTATGCATCTCTGGCAAGTGTGGTTCATTGTAACTTTCTGTCTGGGTATGCCAGCAGTTGTTAGGGGAATGAAAGAAAAATACTTGTGTATGTATGGAACACATTTAATGTGTGTTTTATGACCACTATCAACTATTGATTTTAATTTAAAGTATCTGAGAAATATACAAAATACTTATAATTAATAATTTATAATATTTATGGAACACATATCAAATATGTTCTATATGCACACAAGTACTTCTCATAATCTATAGGTCAGCAAGCCAGCAACTTTGATTGTTATTTTAGCCAGCAGTGCGTCATTATTGAATTTTATGGGCAAAACGAACGGTGTGTTTTCAGCATTTTATGAAGATTCATTTATTTTGAGAAAGATTTATTACTTGTTAATTGTTATTGTCCATCTACAATGAGATTAAATATATATATATATATATATATATATATATATATATATGTATTTATTAGAATATAAGTTTGTGTTTGAACACAATATTTTTTCTAATATCCCATAAAATTTAAGGATATCAATATTATTGTGTTTAAAATTTAAGAATGTTAATACTAACTTAATTTACTTGTTTAAAATTTAAGAATACCAATACTAACTCAGTTTACTTGTTTTAAATTTGTGATTGAATTAACTTGAATATATTTCTTTTTTCATGATACATGTTTAAATATATACTCTGTCGAGTATCTATATGTGATAACTTTCGTAAAATAGTGTCATTTATTACCTAAATTAAATTGGCTTCATTCACACAAAATTTTAACACTTTATTTCCAAAACTAGTTTAACTAAATGCGATGGATGTAAAATCCTTCGTGATTATGACCAATAGCAATTGATTAAACTATCAGAATCTTATTATTATGAATATGATTAATCCAACTTAACATTGTTGATATTCCTTAAAAGAATATAGGTCTCTCAATAAAGATTTTTTTCTATGTTTAAGACTTCTATTAACATGTTCTTAATTTATTAAGAATTAAAAGTAAAAAAGAATTAAAATATTAATGCTTTAAAACACAATTAATATTCAAATTTTTTAACTAACTAATGATAAATCATAAATACCCTGATAAATCTTGTTATTGTTTATTTAGTTCCTCTGGATTTTATTTTTCCAACATGGGAAAGAAAGTTCTTTGAAAAGCAAGGAAGAAAAGCAAAAGAGGCAACGCTACCTTCCGTTTTATTCTGTGTTGAAATTGAAAGCTCAAAGTTGAAAAAATAAAAGTTAGAAACCTCCTCGTCTTTCTCCCTTTCTTTATTTCTATTTCTCAGTAAGCACAAGTTTTGCAAAACAGAAGAAAAATACTCAAAAATCCGATCCAAAATTGGCAACTCCCAAACAAGTCATAGAAGAATCTCTCAGAAGCAGAGGAATGGGTCAGGCTTTTCGGAAGCTCTTCGATACATTCTTCGGTAACTCCGAGATGCGGGTACGGCACCTTTTCCCCCTTCCCTTCTTATTATTATTATTTTTGGGTGTATTTTGCTTACTGTATTTGTGTATTGTTTCTGTGATCTGGTTTCAGGTTGTGATGCTTGGTCTTGATGCTGCTGGAAAAACTACCATACTCTACAAGCTTCACATTGGAGAAGTTTTATCTACTGTTCCTACAATTGGTAGGTCTTATTACTCTTATTTTGTAACCCTTATATTCATAATTACTTGTTTTATTTGCTAAGTAGTTCTAATACAATTTTTGGTGTTAAAGCCTAATTAAGTTATTTGTCTTTATAGGCCTAGGAATTAGAGGAATTCTTGAGTGGTCCCGGATTTTCATGCTAGATATGCTTCTGAAACACACAATGAATGACGTTTCAGCCTCCCGGATTGTCGCCGCAGATAGCTGAAATGTCATTCATTGTTTGCTCTGGAGTGTGCCTTACATAGCGCTCATGGACCACACAAAAATTTCTCTAAGAATTACGAGGTATTGTTAACAACAATTACTTTTGAATTTTCTTTCAGTCTCTCTTTCAATGTGTACTCTAGTATATTTTCTTGCTCTCTGAAGATGGATATGCTAAGAGTTTCCTAGTGATGGTTGTTATGTGTTTATTAATTTATGACTTTAAATTTCGTTGCAGGTTTCAATGTGGAGAAAGTTCAGTATAAGAATGTTATATTCACTGTTTGGGATGTTGGAGGGCAAGAGAAATTAAGGCCACTTTGGAGGCACTATTTTAACAACACAGATGGTCTTGTATGGATTAATTTTATTTGTAATTTTATCTTAGTGAAAAGAAAAGTTTTGCTGTGCTGTTTGTTTTGTGAAATTTTCCTTCTTTCACCATCATTAAAATCTGTTCAATAGGTTTAGAAAGAGAGGTATGTGGGCTTATGATAGCAAGGTTGATATTGATTTGCTCATGTGTGCATTTATGCAGATTTATGTTGTTGATAGCCTGGACCGTGAGAGAATTGGTCAAGCAAAGGAGGAATTTCAGGTGAAAAAAATCCAATATCATGTTGGTGACATTATATAGAAACCATGTTATGGTGAATAAATCAAGAAAGTTTGAACTGATTAATGGGTTACTTGCAGGCAATCATCAATGACCCATTTATGCTCAACAGCGTCATCTTGGTGTTTGCTAACAAACAGGACCTGGTATGTCTTTGTCACATTTTTATTTTCTTTGTTCTTTCAGCTGAATGACTTGACATTAAGGTTATTCCTGTGACTGAAGTTCAAATAGGACTCGGAACATGTAAATTGGTTAACATAATGACATTGTTTACTGAACATGCTAAGTGTGGAGACTATACTATCTTAGCTTGTATAGAATGTAAAAATCCACCTATAGTTTAATATCACTAAATTCATCGAGATAAGTAAAATCATATGCAGTTGGTTAGATTAGAATGTCTCTGAATATTTCTTCTGTCTTGAATCTTGTGTTAGATATAGTTTTCATAGGCTGACTTGCACCTATTCGCTCAAGCTTTTAGGATGATTTGATTGCTTGGATGGTATCAAAGGTTTTTTGAACAAGTGGTTAGAAGGTTGATCTAGGCTGTAACTATTCTTTATGACTAAACTTCACCACAGGGTCAAAGCGGGCCTTCTGTGCTTTGTAAATGCATCAAATATATACTGCGGTTATAGTTTCATCTCATATAATGATGTAAAATTCCTACACCTCATTTTAGATGGGTATATAGAGTCATTTGTGTAGCCTTCCTTCTTCTCACTCATGATCAGCAGATAATGATTTTTGGATGTAATACTATCCCATACGTACCAATTGTATGCTTGTATTTGTGCCTCCACGATCATGGAGTAAAAATGTTTAGAGTTTAGACAGATTGATTTTTGAGATATGAACAGGTCAAAAAAAATTGCAGGATATATATCAAGCAGATGGCTGAAATGAACTTCTGGAATGGTTTTAATCCCTGCTGGTTTATTGTATTCTGTATAAAATTATTAATATCCTGTAATACAAGCATACTTTTCGCTAACTTGAACAAACTACTCTCCTCAAGGAATTTTAGCTTCGCCTTGTGCTCGAGTCTGGTTATAATTGTTAATGTTTTTCATTTTCTTTTCCAGAGAGGAGCAATGGCACCAATGGAAGTATGTGAAGGACTAGGTTTAATGGATCTAAGGAATAGAAAATGGCACATACAAGGCACTTGCGCGCTTAAGGGAGATGGCCTTTACGAGGGCTTGGACTGGTTGGCTGCAACCCTGAAGGAGAGAAAAGCTGCTGGATACTCTTCAACCTCATCCTTCTAATTCTCGAGGTTTGAGTTATTTTTCTTACTTATATTCATGAGTTACCTTCCTTTTTATAACTCCAATTACATTAGATGTTTTCTATGTTGTGCAGGTATCTTGGCCTTTGTCATTGATGAATGTGTAGAGTTTGGCCATTTTCCTCCTAAGGGCTGTAGAATTGTGATAAACTTTTTTTGGGGGTTGCATCAGGTTACATCTGAAGCTGATGAAGTATATATAACGATCCTGTGAAATTCAGGGTACTTATTTCAGGGTACTTAAATATGCAATGCTGTGATGTATATATAGTATAAACTAATTTGAGGCTCAAAAATTCTATTGGCATATTGATGATCCTCATTACGTTCTAGCGGATTTTTAACATCATTAAAAGAAAATATTGATTATGACCAAAAACATTGGTAGTTTGTTTTATTATGATTCAATTTGGGTTGGGTAGTTGCAATTGCTTTCCTCACTACCATTCTCGTCTATTTTTTAATTAAATTTTTTAAAAAGGTAAAAGTAAACATATACTTGCCTCTTAAAAACAACGTGTCATTAGCTTACTCCTCAAATAATAATTATGTCAAAATAATCCTTCAATGTGTAGTTGACATCAACTATATGACAAACACATCAAAATAGTCATTGATGTAAATATTTGCATTTTTCTGTAGCACTAAATGTGTTTAATTTTCAAAAATATTAAAGAAAAAAAAAGAATCCCTCTTATTGTCTACTTTTACGTGTAACTACAATTTATACCCGCTTGATGCGCCGCGGGTGTATAAAATATGTCAATAGTTATTTAAATAGAATTTAAGATAAGCTTTAAAGTGAAATTGTTACTAAAATAATATTTTACATATATGTATATTTGTTAATAAGACCATTCAGTAATATTATTGTGATACCACTATCATTCAAATAATTGAACGTTTCACATTCTATACCTTACAATTAAAATATACATTATATTGTGGGAAGCAAGTTATAAAATTAATTTATTAGACACCAACATACAATAGTAAATGATATTTTAAACATGAACATAATTCTCAAATAATTTTTTAAAAAAAAGTTACTCTATGAAGATGCAACGTATCGTACTACTTGATAGTAATCATAATTATAATAGGATAAAATACTTGTTATCCTAAATAAGTAAGTCACAACAGGTTCAAAATGACCATCTCATTGTCTGATGAAGCTTACATATTCAAGTATTAGTGTACAAACTTACTTATACAATACTAGATAGATAAACTTAAGTTACATATACAAAAGTTAGAGCTAATAATAGTTCATGCATTAGCTAATATACTATGGAATGACTTACAATCTTCATTGTAGCAAAACATCCTTATGTTAAACCTTGTCACCATGACAAACTTGCAATCCTCTATTACGGTCTCAATTTTGACCTCTGGTATGTTCCTCTGTCGCCTCTTCAATACTCAAATCTATCATGGACATTGCATAAAATCAAAAGACTAAACAGGTTGAATGCTTCTGTGTGCATAAAATCAAACCGAGCCCGTGACTCCTCATGAATGATAGCTTGGAACCCCCCAACATTCTTGTTTTTAATTTATATGTTCACATGAAGTTTATTTGGTAATACTAATGTTGTGGTGGTGAACAATTTTCCATATATATCGTTTGAAGAGCTCTCGTAGCTCAGTTGGTTAGAGCACCCGTTTAGTAAGCGGGAGGTCTTGAGTTCAACTCTCAACGAGAGCATTTTTCCCCCCTTTTTTACCTTCATATATGTATGTTGTGCGAATATACAAATGATCAAAACTTTCAATATCATTATACATTATCATTCAACCCGATAACAATATGTATGCAGAGTATATATATGTTTCAAATCACTACTCCAACAACGAAATCTTAATACTGATTAACTTCTCCAAACCCAATAATAGAAGCCCTGCTCAAAACTATTACATAACTCTCTCTATATATATATATGTGCTATACACAACTACACAATACACAACACAAAATACAACATAACTGGCGGCCATTTTGTGATATGAACACAAAAATGCATGAAAATAAATTTTAAAGCAATCCGTGTGATATGAACACAAAAATATCAATTCACCATCTTTCATCTCCTATCCAGTTATTCTTCTCTTTTGGCCCTGTAGGACCTTCCTCACCATACAGCTCCACCGGCAGCTTCTTAAATATGCTCTCGAATGAATTTCGAAGCCTGAGAGGAAGAGCATTAAGTATCTTATCCAGATCAGTTTTTGAATCATAAACAATTTTGGGGCCCCACTCTTTCATAAACTGCAACCACTGAGGCTCAGTGACAACATCACCTAGATACTCGGCTGCAACAATCTCGTACTGAGTACTTGAATCCACAAACAAGTTACTACGCGTAGCATCATTTCTGATACCAATCCCAAGCTTTGAAGAGCCTTGGATATATGTTCCAGGATGAGGGTAACTTGCATGCCCACTCTTTGATGAGTAAACAACAGCTTTGTTGCCATCATTGTATTCCAAGTCATAGGCATCAACCCATTTGCCACCGCTGTGCTGAGAGAAATATATACTCCAGAGCTCTCCGGTGAAGTTGCATATGCGAAGCGTGAAATGCTCCCAATCACCCACATGCTCTCCAATCTTGCTAAAAGCCACACTCATGACTCCAAGTTTCAGTGTCGAAGGTCCGTTGAAGGGGCAAAACACCCACATTGCAATGTCTGTAAAAGTTCCACCAAGAGCTGGCTTCACATGAACATAAAGTTTTGCACTTCTCAAGTCCCCACGTTTGACAGAGTCCCTCCGATTATCGCCCGGCAAATCTATCCAATACTCTCCATCATTTGTTCCCCCACCTGGCAAATTCGAGCCGGTTGCATCGATGGCCTCCCCTGTAGACATGCCCTTTCTGTACAACAGTGCCCCATTTTCGAAGAACCATTCAACAGAAGATGGCAAGTAAGCTTCCTCAGGATGAAAGAAAACGGTAGGGCCATAATGCTCAATGAGTGCATGTATTTGGTGGAGGTTCGGCATTGCTGGTTGCATTGGATTTAAGTTCTTCAAGCACGCAACAGGCAACACTTCTCCCTTGTTCCAAAAACTGCTGCAGAAAAAAGTGCCCACAGAAACTCCTTTCCCAAACATGCCGCGGTCCTGCGGCCTCAAACTCCATACCCGAAATGGAAACTCAGGAGTAATAGAACCAGCATCAAGTAACAGGCGGTAAGGCTCATAGTCATCAGTGAGGTCAGCACGAACGCATCTCATTTCATCCAAACCAGGCTTGTCAGGGTTGTTGGTAACCAAGTATCCAAGGGCCTTGTATCCTTCAGGAGGCTGGGGAACCCA
This sequence comes from Nissolia schottii, assembly GCA_003254905.1. Taxonomy (NCBI): domain Eukaryota; kingdom Viridiplantae; phylum Streptophyta; class Magnoliopsida; order Fabales; family Fabaceae; genus Nissolia; species Nissolia schottii. Next base: position 140,930 of record QANU01060554.1, on the reverse strand, counting down.
AAAGTAACCAGAACCAATTGAAATTCCCTTACTACCTGAATTGGAACACCATACTAAGGTATAATCAAGGGGATTCCTCAGAGCCGGTAACTTGTTGGGATTGTTGCAAATGGCACTAGTTTCAGATGAGGAAGCTTCTTCCAGTTCCCTAGCCACAAGCAGAAAACCCCTCAAGGGCTTGTAGCTAGGTTGACAATAGTGACCAAAAACATGGAATCCATCGGGAATTTCCACAGGCTTATAGAATGCAACAGATTTTCTCATGTCTACCACAACATTGCTGCTCCAGACAAACTCGAATCCCGTGACCTTGCACACTTCTATTTCACCAATATTAACGATTCCTGAAGCAAAGCCTTCTCCTACAACAACCAAAAAAATCAAATTACAATAACAAAATGCACTCAGTTGGATAATTTTTGTGTGGTCATAGAGCGCCACACCAAATATACTTCGGACTACTGAATGAATGACGTTTTAGCTATAAGTGGTGGATCCTTCTAAGGTAAAGACCGGATTGTCATTTATGGCGTGGTATGGACCATATCTAGCGTAACGCTCCAACATCATACAAGAATTTCTCTGTCAGGAGACACAACTTGCTCCGGTATTAGTTTTGTTTTGTTTTCTGATCATGGCAAAAACAGCACTATAAGTCAAAAATTCTTGTGTGATCCTTGAGTGTCACATTTGATATACTTCACTTCAGACCACATAATAAATAACACTTCAGTTTTCACCTTGGGCAGACTCACTATTTATAGCTGAAATTACTAGTCCCCAACATAGTCAGCATGATGCTTCAGTATCACACAGGAATTTATCTAAGATAAGCTTCGATTTGCCAAAAGAACTGAGGAATTGATGAATCGTGATCGTAAATAGTAGTATTAATTAAGAAGGAACGATTAATTACCTTGAGGCCACTGGGGAAGAGGAGCGGGAAGAGAAAAGGTTTGGGTGAGAGTAGTGACATGTCTCCAGTTCCTATTCGAAGGAAAGCAACTGCAGCTGAAGAAGCGAAGCATCTGGAGAAGCCGCAAGAGTTGCAGAGACAGAGTCACGCAAAAATAGAAGAGCCTCAAGAGTTGCTCCTTCAAATTCAAATTCAGGTTTAGGTTTAGATTATTGGGATTGAGAATTGATCGCTCAATCCTTGCTGAATCACTTTTCATCATCATGAATTGAATTGAATTGAATTCAATTCCCCAAACCCCCCTTCTTCGATCAGTCCTTTTTCAATTTCAATGTTCATTCAATTTTTGCGGGACCCTCGCTTTCTGTCTCTCTCCAATCCATGATGAATTGATGATGATGATAAAGCCAAAGAGGCTTTCTTCTATGGCTTCTTAATTAATTTTCGTTGTCTCTAAATTATTGCTTTCATTGATGCCTGCCTTCCTTCCTTTGTTTGATTCTCTGTGGTTTTCTACATTGGATTCTCTTTGCTGCTGCTTCATTATTGCCTTCCTTGCTCTCCCAACTTTTGAGGCTTATAATTAACCACGCTCCCTCCCTTTCACCTTCTTCTTTTATCTATCTATTTATTTATTTATTTATGAGAAATTAATTTTAGCCACTAATATATGAATGTGAGTGTAGGTAAGAAACAAAAACAGATTTTTTTATATGGTTTTTGGCATGTTAAAGCAGATTTTTTATGTTTTATAGAATTAAAACCTCTCATAATTTCTGACAAAATTCAACTTTTTTTAAAAATATGTTAAAATTGAATTAATATCTCCCACTTGTTTAACTTGGCAGTTTTCTAAAAAAAAATTATTTAAATAAGATAGAGGCAAAACAAACGCTTCCTTCATTTCTACCTCTAATATTTTAACTCGAGAGTTTAATAACCATGTTTGTGTCAACATCCCGCATTCTTTTGGTAAGTGAAGATAGTAATATTGAAATTTTATTGAAACATTTTGATGAAATTCAAACCAATATAAAATAAAAACTTGAGACAGGATTGAAATTTGATTAAAATATTATGAAAAAAAAATATTGGGCTTCTTATCCACTAGTAAGGAGTGTTAGGTGGACAAAAAGACAAAACCAGATTTCAATGATGAAAACCACCTCCCACCACCCCATCACCATTGATTCCTTATTCACCTTCCCAATCCCCCTTTCCCCCCTCTCTCTCTCCCTCTCTCCAACCACTCATTCTCTCTCTCTCTCTCAAAATAACTGCCTCCATGACACCGTCACTTCACCAACTCTTTAACTAACCTCATTTCCACAGCATGAGCATGAGCATGCTCTCATGCCATCGCTCCACCATGCTAGCTCACGACAAGGCTTGTCCCTTCCTTCGTCGCAGATTCAAGCCTCACCGTTCTAGATTCCGCTGCTTGCTCGACCAGATCGCCGTTTCCTCCTCGTCGATCCTCACCTCCGAGAATGTAATCGCCGCCGCCGCCAAAGCCGCCACCACCTCCGCCTCCCTCCACGGCGCCGTCTCCTCCGCCATCACTCAGGTCGCCGTCACCGCCGTCGCTATCGCCTCCGGCGCTTGCCTTTCCACCAAGGTTGATTTCTTGTGGCCCAAATTGGAGGAGCAACCAGGTTTTTGCACAATCACTTCACTCCTTATCCTGATTCTAGGGAGTCACTTCATTATGATTTGTGATGCTAGTACATGAAGAGTTGCACATTTTTTTGTTTTTTTGTCCTTTTTACTTCACGAGTTTGTGGATTGAAGATTTCGGCGTTAGATAATAGATAGAGTTGTTTCGTGAATTCTAAAGAGCTGAAATATAGCGTCAATTCTGAAAATATAGCAAACTATTCGTTGCATCAAATAGTGCTGAAACTGAATGACATGGACAATTTGTGATGCTATATGAAGAGTCGCTCATTGTTTATCTTTACTTCAAGAGTTTGTGGACTGAAGATTTCGGCGTTAGATAATAGATAGTGTTGTTTCATGAATTCTAAACTGCTGAAATATAGCGTCAATTCTAAAAATATAGCAAACTATTCATTTCATCAAATAGTGCTGAAATTCAATGACACGCACAATTTCTTTGTATGCGTTATAAATGTTCTACTGCGATTGAGAAGTCCAGCTAATAACTTTATTTTTTCATTCATCATATCGTGCAGGTACCGTTATGCAGGATGGAGTAGACGTTACTGGATATACTATATTTAATGATCCAAAGGTTTAATATCTCTGCTTGCATCATGGCTTGTATGCTGTTGTGTGACATCATTAAAATACCTTCTTTGTGAAGGCAGGTAGAGAAGGCTATAGGTTTTGCAAGAAAAGCGCACCGCGGCCAAATCCGGAAGACCGGAGACCCTTATTTAACACACTGTATCCATACGGGAAGAATCTTGGCAGCTTTGGTTCCATCAAGCGGTAAACGAGTATGAACTCCTCTGATTAGTAATTAAAGCTTCATGACAATTGAATTTGTAGTGTGTATTATATATTTTACTTACCTTATGTGTAACAAGAATGCTTTGGCTGACTCATTTTCCTCTTGCACTCTGCCACATAAGGATTGCTCGTTTTCAAAATGATTTATTGGACTTGTATTTCCTGAGGAAACCAACATTTTACATTTTTCTGCTGTTTATCTAAGTCTTCAGGATGTTTCTTGCGCATCTCCATTTCCAAATTGATAGAAAAAGTGTCTGAAAATGGTGTTTTTCCTTTACCAGATTTAAGTATCCCTGCCTTCTCCATTGATGTTGCTGAACCAACTAAATTGAGCCTACACTAGTACTCTCAATTTTGTGTTAAACTATAATGAAACACACGCTAATTTTTATGTTACTATTAGCTTTTGTGTTTTTAACTTTTTATTAAGATGCATGCATTGCATGTCAATACATGTTTCCATTTAACTGTTCCTTTAGTTGAGATCTTGGTACCCTTTGTTTCAGGCTGTCAACACAGTCGTGGCTGGTATTTTACATGACGTGGTTGATGACACTTGTCAAAGTCTGCAGGACATTGAGGCAGAGTTTGGTGATGATGTGGTCAAGTTGGTAGCCGGTGTTTCAAGGTTAAGTTATATAAATCAGGTATCTTAAAGAATAGAGAATGTCTTTCCTATACCTTCTTATTTTGACGGAAATGGCATATTCGAGTTTGCCACTTTTAGCTAGTTGTTAGATTTTAGTTTGTTGCATACCTTGACAAAGGATGAAATAAAGATGGCAGTTTTATATGTTGTTTGATTTATAAAGCAATTGCATACCTACTTAATCTCGAGCCTCTATTACCAATTTATCAGGAGTTTAATTCTTGGTTCTCCTCCAGTCTTCATAATTAAAGTAAATTTCAGTGAACGGTCACTGATCCTGTAAACCATTTCCAAGTATGCATCTAATAACTGCATTACCCTTTGCAGCTGTTACGCAGACATCGAAGGGTAAATGTGAACCAGGGTGTCCTTGGCCAAGAAGAGGTATAGAATCTGAATTTGACATGGGTTTCAAATTTCAATTATCTAATGAGAATCTGAAGTATAATTTAGTGTAATGTTGGTAATCAGTAATAAATTGTATCGAAAATAATGCTTTCCTAACATAGGTCTAATTAATATAAATGTGAAGTGAAGAATGTATCATATTGTCTTTTTTCTATATTATGGATATTTGATACTTTTCCTTGTAGAAGGTTTGGGTTGGGTCAATTTTATTGGAATCTGTTTAATGATATAACCATAATCTTATGCAAAACAGGTTGGTGCGACAAATTTTCATCTGTCATTATAATGCATTTGATATTTGTAAACATAATATTGAAACTACATGCCTTTTGTAGTTTGTAAAATATAAAAGGGTTAATACCTTATTTGGTCCCTAGAATTTACATCTGTGCCTTAGTTAGTCCCTCAACTTAAAAAAAGTGGCAAGTTAGTCCTTGGACTTTACAAACGTTGGACTCATTAGTCCCTACTCTCTACCCCTATATCCCAAGAGGAAATAGTTAGATTGTTAAGGGACTATTTAGTGTAATACTATGAATATTCAGGGACTACTTAGGCCAACAAGTCCAACGTTTGCAAAGTCTAGGGACTAACTTGTCACTTTTTTATGTTGAAGAACCAACTAAGACAATGGTATAAAGTCAAGGACTAAATAGAGTATTAACCCAATATAAAATGCATTGGGCAGTGAAATTAGCAGTGGAGAATTTTCTGATGGGTTGCATTCGTGATCTATTAGGCAAGTAATTTACGGGTGATGCTTTTGGGAATGGTTGATGATCCACGTGTTGTGCTCATCAAGCTTGCAGATCGTCTTCACAACATGAGGACTATGTACTGACTCTGATCTTCATTTTTTCTTTTGGCCTTTATCCCTTATTAATGCTGGTATTCTTTATTTTGCCTTTTTTTGTCCTTCACTTTAGCTTTAGCCCCTTTTAGTCTTTCAAGATGAAGGATCTAATCTTTTATGCTTCTTCGATCCTTTATGGTTAATGGTTGTAAAAACTTTGTTCCTTGGTATAAAACCTATCTTTAACCAATAACCTTTAAGCCATACAGTGCTTTGACCGTTTTGGCTAAACACTTTACAATTTTAGGTAACTTGCATAGGCCATTTAAGTGGTTGACAATCTATACTTTGCAGTTATGCCCTGCCATTGCAAAAGGCTCAAGCTGTTGCAGAGGAGACGTTAATTATCTGGTGTTCACTTGCTTCAAGATTGGGTCTCTGGGCATTGAAATCTGAACTGGAAGATCTTTGTTTTGCTGTTCTTCAGGTCTACTAATAGTTTCTATGTTTCTTTTGCTTTGAGAGTCGTGAATTATATTGATGTAATGATGTGAGAAAATGAAAAACTTTACACAGGACAAACATATTAGGGGTAAAGTTGTCCAATCCCTTGGCATTTCTGCCCACCCTCAAAGGGATTGTATGTTGCACACCAAAAGATAGCCTTAAAAGGCTGTCTTGTCTGAAGTACTTCAAAGCTTTTTGTGCAAAACATAAACATTTGAAGTGTTTATGAAACATTCATAAGCTCATATTCTTTACTTAAAAGTGAGTTATAGCTGTTGAAAATATATTTTAAAATTTAAACTATAATCTTTTATCTTCTTTTGTTTACTATGGAAGTGGATGAGCTTAAGCAGTTTCAATATTACATTCCTGCTTCTGGATATAAACAGCAATAGGATTAGTACTATCAAGATGACCTGACTTCAGCATTATTATCTGTGCATTGTACCAGCCTCAAACATTTCAAAAGATGCGAGCTGATCTGGCTTCCATGTGGAGCCCTACTAACAAAACAGTAAATCCGAAAAGATTCTCTATAAAAGGCAATTTGATACCTTTGGATCAGAATAATTCTACTTCTTTCTACAATGAATCCTTGACATTCAATGAGGATGTTACAAGTATGAAGGTAAGAATTTTTTGTGAAGTTCCATTCTACTTGTTTGTAACTCCGTATGACTTTTGATTAAAAGCTGTTTTGTGGTTTCCTTTGGTAATTGCTTTTTCTGGTTACAGTGTTGCTTATTGCAACTATAACAATTCACCCCAAAGTACTTTGAGTCTGAGTGCATAATATGGAGGAGGAAAAATAATTAAATTACTATACTGCCTTTTTATACAGTATTTTTGTCTTATTTACACATAACGAAGTTTGGAATATGCTGAAATAAAAATTTTAAGCAATATGGGCAGCAGGTGGGCTGGGAGGTTGAAGGGAGACAGAAACCATATGAATTATGAAGTAATGTTACTTTTAAGTGCTGTTAGTAATTTAGTATCCCTCATGCTAAACATAAAAAGAATGAATAAGTACTAAGTTAGACAGAAGGCTGAGGGATAACATTTTTTTTAGTCCTTATGATTAACCACATTTGGTTCCAAGTAATTTATGGTTGCGAAACTTTTATAAAAGATAGTGGGCAGCTATCTGAAGTGACGCTTTGGCAAGCTTTTTTACCTGATGTCTGATATGTTCATGATTCATAGTTCGTAAGTAATAACTGAGGCAATATACTAATTTTCTTTACTTTCAGGATCTTTTGGAAGCCGTAGTCCCATTTGATATATTGATAGATCGGAGAAAACGTGCCAACTTTCTCAGTAGTATTGGGAATAATCTAGAGACATGCACAAAACCGAAGGTTGTTCAAGATGCTGGGTTAGCTTTGGCATCATTGGTAATTTGCGAGGAAGCACTTGAGCAAGAACTGATTATATCAGCTTCGTATGTTCTTGTCCATTATCATTTTCCGCGTTTACGTTCTAGTCCATGGATACATCCGTGCTTTTCTTAATCTTGGTGTCTGATGAAGCATTGCATATTTGTTAACTGCTATAGTATATTCAGTTTTGTAATTCTTAAAAGTTTAAAGTTTCCTTCTATTTTTGCAGTTACGTTCCGGGAATGGAAGTGACATTATCAAGCCGATTAAAAAGCCTTTATAGTTTGTATAGCAAGGTATTGGCAAGTTCATGCCTCGACTTCTGAAATATGAATGTATATCCATGTGCTTTAGCTATGCTCTGTCTACAATCATTAGCATCCAAGCACAGTTTCTGCATTGCATTATGCAATTTGTTGCCCATCCACTTTTAGAATATTCCATACCATCTGGCGATGAAAAAGCTAAATAAAGCAAAATTAGTGAATGGAAGTGACTAACTGCAGTGGTTTTCTAGTGATAGTCTTAATCTTCCTTTTAGTTTTTACTACATTCTTTCATCTTAATAGCATAGTTTTATACAGCTAGCCTTAAATGCTTTTCTGGTTCAGTAATTATGCGGGCATCGCTTTTTATTAATTTAATGATCAAAGTCATGATTGTATGTTGTGCAGATGAAACGAAAGGATATAAGCATTGATAAAGTATATGATGCACGAGCATTAAGAGTAGTTGTGGGAGACAAAAATGGAACTTTACACGGACCTGCAGTTCAGTGTTGTTATAGTCTTCTCGATATTGTACACAGGTGATTAATGCCAAAGTTCAGTCTTCTTTCAGTCATATAACCTAAACATAAGTCATACAATACAACCGTTTGTATGAAGATACCTAGCTAAAAAGTTGACCTTTTCAGCAGCGCTATATATTGTGTAGATTCTTTTTTTTAAAAAAAAAGAAAAGAAATTCATTCGAGAATAGAAAGAAAAAAAAAGCACAAGAGAAGAGGAGGATAAGATATCCTCCTAGAGAGGAATCAATTGAAAATATCCTTTTATATTTTCAAGTCTTTTTTTATTTTTTCCATTTCAGCTTGTGTGGACTCTTGTGAGTTGAGTGGGTCTAAACTTCTGAGGTCATTGTCTTCATTCTTTAGGAGTGGAAGGCTCAATCCTATGCATCTTTTTTTATTTAATATTAGCTGTACAGGCCCTGATAATGTCTTCTGAATGATTTGTGTATTTTACTTGCATACAGGCTTTGGACCCCCATAGATGGTGAATTTGATGACTATGTCATTAATCCAAAGCCTAGTGGCTATCAGGTTAGACTTTCTTGTTCATATTTTCTTGAAACAAAATTAAATGATCATCATGTTATGCTAGTCATCATAATAATAATGCTCATGATTGTGTTGACTTATTAAAACTGCAGTCCTTGCACACCGCTGTACAAGGTCCCGATAACTCACCTCTAGAAGTACAAATAAGAACCCAGGTGCCAAATTATTTTTACATATGCTGCAGAGGTTACTTGTTTAAACTTTAGGTCTTGATGTTTTTAGTTATCATTGTGCTTATAGAGGATGCATGAGTATGCTGAACATGGACTTGCTGCACATTGGCTTTATAAGGAAACTGGAAATCCTTTTTCATCAATAGACAGCATGGATGAACCTGAAACAGATTCAGCCTATTTCTCCAAAGATATAGAAGACAAAATTTCTTCAGATCTTTTATTACATAAATATAAGTCATTGAAGCCTGGACATCCAGTCCTAAGAGTAGAAGGAAGTCACTTACTTGCTGCTGTTATCATCAGGTACGTACACTTTTTCATATCCAATGGATGTCGTGTTATAATGCTGACAATATTGATTGTGGTTCATGCATTTTCATCGCCATTTCAGTGTAGAAAAGGATGAAACAGAATTGCTAGTTGCCGTGAGCTTTGGGCTTGCAGCTTCTGAAGCAGTAGCTGACAGAAGATCTTCTTTCCAGATGAAGCGATGGGAAGCTCATGCACGACTGTACAAAAAGGTTTGTTAATTGATGTATATTGATGTAAAATTTGAGTATATATGGCTTGTGATGAGTGATTCATGGAAGGGACTTGAATGATTTCACTTACTAGAAGGAAATCCCTTAATGGATCACTGTATGGTAGTTAAGCTTGTGCAGTGGCTTCCTACATGCCACATATCTGCTTGGCCCTCTCTGCTGCCAGCCTCAGCTGTTGTGTCATTTTTTCCTTTATATTTTATTACAGGTTGCTTATAATTGACCTGCTTCAGGTGTCTGATGAATGGTGGTTTGAACCAGGACATGGGGATTGGTGTACTTGTTTAGAGAAGTACACACTATGTCGAGATGGTATGTATCACAAGGTATGTTTTTCTGAGCTGTTGAGAATGTAAAATTATATAGTTACGTTAGTGTTCATTTTTTTTGTTTATCAAGAATATCTTTTGCGATAAACGAATTTTATTAAGAATAAGAGAAAAGGAATACAAAGAGATAGGAGGACAAGAGATCCTCCTCTTTATTATTACAAGAACAAATAAGAGTAAAAATTATCAGTGAAGCAGAGCTTTCCAATCTATCAGCATATTTGAGAGGGAAATTTCTCTAAAAAGATTATTGGATTTACACCAAATAGAAGCCAAATGCTTAATCTTATCTCGCAAGACTTATTTGTCCGAAAACTTGTCATTGAAAGTGTGAGAATCATGCTCCAACGAAATACATCCAACAGTGGTATAGACTGCACAACAAAGATTTTGTTTCTTTCTTTTTTCCAAAACCGGAAAAATTTTCGTTCTGTTTTTTCTTGTTTAAGTATGCATATTTTTCTGCGTTCGACTTCTTAATGATGGAGAAACTACTTACATTTTGGAAAGTCTTCTGCTAAGTCAGATTTTGAAGGCTTAGCATTGACTACTGGTAATAAAAAAATTTGTCTAAGAGAACTTATTCTCATAATGTTGTTCAGGAGATAACATATAAGCATTGGAAACTTCAATTAGGAACAAGACAAATCAAATTACAATTGCATGAAGAGAGTGAACATTTTAGAATTGAAGTAAAATTATCTTCCGGTCTTTAATAATAAGATACTGACTTGATTATATTCTTTATCATTTTATTTTTTGCCCTGTCTGAAGGGAAATCTCTTGCTTTTAGCGACTGTGGTTCATGTTATTTAGTCTGTTTGACGTTATAAATACTCTGAGATGGATGAACTGATTATTTTCAAAACATGGAAATTTTGGGCAGATTTTAAACGTTGAAATGAAGTACATGGTCATATTTAATGGCTAATAAAACCTGCTGGCTACTTTTCTGGTTTTATTTGGCCCTTTAATCATAATGGGGTTGTAAATTATCAGACTGCTTTACTGAAGAACTTAATAAAATTGTTTGCTTCATTTGCAGCAAGACCAATTTGGGCGCCTATTGCCAACATTCATCCAGGTTATCGATTTTACTGAGCAAGAAGAATCTGAATATTGGACTGTAGTTTCTGCTGTGCTCGAGGGCAAGGAGGTGGATTGTATTACATCTCGGTCAAAATTTCAATTGGTTGCATCAACTTCTGCGGAAGCTGGCATCAATAACAAGGTTTTTCAACAACCAACTTGCTTCTCATTGTTCATTTTTCTTTCTTCTCATGTCAAAAGTTATTGTCTAAGCTTCAATCACTCAAATATCTGGTTGCTCAGTTAGAATAAATTTGTCACTAACCATTCACATGCCAAAGATTTGTTGACCCGGATGTTGCTGATCATTGCTTATATTTTTTTGTAGTAATTGTAGTTGCAAATTTGAAAATTAAATGCTATTAGAGTGGTGGAAATCAATTTGTCTAATGTGCATAGTAGGTCTAAATGTAGGAATAAAATGAAAGTATATTAGGTTTGTCTACCACCATGCAAATTGAAGTTGGTATTTTCTGTCTTCCCGCCATTATTTCAGTAGATGGATGAAATGCCTATGAATTTTTCAGTGACTCTATTAATATCTTTTAGGTACATTTTTTGAGAGCAATGCTGTCGTGGGAAGAGCAATTGCGCTCTGAAGTAAGTATCAAGCAAACAAAGCAAGGTCCAAAGCTTTATGATCTTCCTGATTCTCTTAACCTTGGAGAGGTGGTAATAATATGTTGGCCTCATGGTGAAATTATGAGGTTAAAAGCTGGTAGTACTGCTGCTGATGCTGCTCAGAGGGTTGGTTTGGATGGAAGGCTGGTTTTGATCAATGGCCAGTTAGTTCTGCCCCATACCGAGCTCAAAGATGGCGATGTTGTTGAAGTAAGGATCTAAATCATTCGTTCACAAATTGAAAAAAGAAAAAATGTAAATAGTTGTTCATGGGTTGTATGTAGATAGGGCAGAAATAGACAGGTTTTTTTAAATTAAAAAGAGAGAAAAAAAAAATCGGGGGTTTGGGGATTTTTTGTTAAATAATGTACTCTTTAAGACAGATTTCTAACTTGGTTCCAAGAAGATGCCTGATTACCACATTTGCTGTCGTATAATTACTGTGGTTATTTGGGTTGTATGTGTGGTCATTCTTATATTTGGTTAATTAGCCTCATTTCTGCACAACAGAAAAATACAATAGCCCCACCCTTTTTTTTTAGTGTCGACTACACATCTGACTCAAACAAAGTTTTGAACCATCGTTTAAGAGGCATACTATGGAAAATGCAGCGTTAATTTTGTTGTGTTAGGAAGAACCTACGCTTAGTACTGATCTCTACATTACAGTCCTTAGGAACATGGTTGAATGTATTGTATACTTTGCCGCTCTTCTCCGTGAGGGGAATTCGGTTGCTGGTGCTCTCGTCAAGCATCCAAATGATCTTCGTCTGGATGCGCACTACTTTAAGGAACCTCCTTGCCTTGTATTTCCTTTTATCTGTTGATGGTTGTAACACCCATTTTGAGGGGTTAAAACTTCAATTCATTAAAAAAAAAAAAAATATTATATCTACTTACTGCATCAACCTACAAATCCTTTACATACTAAAACAAGTAATTTTTCATTACTTAACTCTTTTTTTTTTTTTTGCGTATAAGTTAATGAGTTTAATTTTTACCAACCAATTAAATCTTACTATAAATAGTTGACCTTCTCTCTTATATTTTTAAAAAATCATATATATTGAGATATCTGATTGGCCTACACTGTTAGATGGATAGAAATTAAACTCTTAAGTTAATTTGTAGGGGATAAAACATTTCTTAGAAAAAATGTCTCAAGTAAAAAAAAAAAAATTGCCCCCCTAACTCTGCATGTTCACCTGCCCAAAATCCCTCTAATGAGAGCCATGTTTCCATGAATATGCCACCATTATTTGAGGTTGAAAATATCAGGAAAAGAGACTGCTGACAAAAGATTTAATTTTGCATACAGGAGTTACGGTTTCTTAATAATGGTAATAATTGTTTGCACTAGACCCATTACAAGATACAGCTATTTATCTTTGATAAAAATGGTAAAATTAAATGGAAAATAGAACCATATAATACATAGGACGAAACAACTTAACCGAGCTCAAATGGGCTATAGATAGACAAGGCCCAAAACCGAACAAAAACTTCTGAACAACCATTGGGCAATGGCCACGCGAACGCAGGACCCCACCGCCACAAATGAAGACGTAGATTCCACCAACTTGGGTAGACCTTACAGTGGCGGTGTGGCACCCTTCCTAAGTGTAATGCAAGTCATCACCAAAGGCCTTCTTGATCACCCATTGACCCCACCCAGGTAAGTATATTTATTTCAATGATTGCAGTCCCTTCTCTTTTATATCACACTCACTCTCTTCTCTTCCTCACCTCCCTCCGATGTGGGACTTTCTTGTAGTACTACTCAGTCTTTCCATCAAGTTATTGACCTGCAAAACCGATTCTCGAAGCAGATGGTAACCCATCATGTTAATCTCTACTGAGGACAACACCACATAGTTGAAGAAGAAGAAGAAAACCAAATCCTTATGTAACTATCTATCTCTCTATCAACTTACGCACAGACATGCCTGCAAGTGTGATTTGAATCATCAGCATCAGCTACATAGCAGGCGAGTTCTGCCAAAAAGCACTCTCATTTTGGGAGACCACTCTCTCTGTACTCTCTACTCAATGGATATAGGAATATTGGAAGTCGTGTTCTCCATTCACCTTTTAAAACCTTCACTTCTGCATTCTTTTAAAAGCTTCACATTCTACCAATCCTCTTCACAAATCACAGCTTCACTCACTAATAAAATATGAAGAACTTTTAAGTTGGGAAGATTTCAAGTACTTTGTTCAGGTGAACTGTGTATTAATCTTGTGCGAATTTTGTGAGTTTCTATGTTCTCCTGGTATGGCCATTGCACAGTTTTAGAATTATATCTTTCTGTTTCTATAACTACTACTTACATGTCTCAATTGCTGTTTTCTTTTGGTTATTTTAACAAGTGCTTCATTTCTTATTGCAGCGATTGATATTCCTAAATTATTATTTGATTTAGAAGATAACCAGTAGTAAAAGCGCACCAAATACTGTTGAATAATTCGTATCCACCATATGTTTTGCTTCTTGTTTATTGATGTGAAAGATGACAACCCCAACAGAATTTGTACTTTATTTCGAGTCTACCTACTAGAGGTGAAAAGAATCTATGAAAATTATATAAGCAAAATGATAGAATTTTATTAGATGAAGTTTGTAACAATTGAAACTACAATTGAAATTAAAACCATCAATCTTGTTAATGGAAGAAAGCCAAAAATAGGGACACAAACCAAGGTTTGGAAGACCAACATAAACAACCAAAAATCACTTTGTCTACCACATCCTTAGTGGTATCAAAAACCATAATCTGTTGTTATTACATATTCAGTCATCATTCTCGGTGACCGCAGCTGTCATACGATTCTCTGGCAGCGCCTGCAGTGCAGTTCTTTTGCTATCCACTTCCTGCACATGTCGATAACAAAAGAGTTACTATAATACAGTTAATAACTCAAGTTTATGATAGGTTGCAAGAGTAAAAGAAATTCAGCTTCACCTTTGCTGCAATATTGTTACTCTTGCCATTGGATTTACCATCCAGTTTTAAGTTCTTCAGCTTCTTCTTGAGCTCCCGCATACTCATACTTTCATAAGTGCTTGTGCTTTCCTTCAACACATAAACTTTGTCCTCTTGAACGCGTTCACCTGCAACATCCTTTGGTCCTGATTGCTCTGGACAATGGGATTCCCCCTTTAATTGCTTGCAGATCGGAGCAACGGTCAGAGTCTCCACTGAGATACTAGATTCCTGTTTTGGGATGGCAATTTCTTCTGTAATAACATCACCGTCAACCAGTGCATTGGCGTTACAACTTAGTGAGGAAACTGAAGTATCAGATATCTCTTCAGAATCACTGCCACCTTGGTTAGCAGTGTTGCATGCAACCAATTCCTTTAGGCTAACTGAATCACCATCGCATACAGATGACACAGAGCCACTAGTATCTTCATCAGAGGCCTCTTTAGAAGCATCATCAGGTATCTCAATAGACAAAGCAGTAACATCAGTAGATGAAGCAGCAAAATCTTGACCAGTAACATCAGCAAAGAAAGCAGGCACATCTTCATCAGTAGCTTCCACAGAAGAATCTTCAGATATCTCCGTAGAGTCATTGTCATCATGCTTATCATTGTGGCACACAACCAATCCCTGTAGGATTACTGAATTGTTGCTTACAGGTGACATAGGAAGTGAACCATTAATATCTTGGTCAGTGGCCTCGACAGTTAAAGCAGCAACATCTTGTTCAAAGACCTCGGTAGAAGCATTTTCAGACACCTCACTAGACAAGGCATATATCTCAGCAGACTCATCACCACCTTGATTATCTGTCTTGCTTACAGAGGACATAGGAAGCGAACCAGCAACATCTTGGTCAGTATCCTCCACAGAAGCATCAATAGGCACCTCAACAGTTAAAATTGCAACATCTTGATCAACAACCTCAGTAGAAGCATCTTCAGATACCTCATTAGACAAGGCAGTTATCTCTGCAGAGTCATTGCCACCTTGGTTACCTGTCTTGCTTCCAGATGACATAGGAAGCAAGTCAAGATTATCTTGGCTGGTAACCTCCATAGAAACATCATCAGGTATCTCAACAGGCAAACTGAAAGCGGCGACATCATGATTAGTAACCTCCACAGAAGCATCTTCAGATACCTCAGTAGAGGCATCTTCGGTAGGATTATCTGAAATTGAATCCTCAAAATCAAATACCAGCTCGGCTTCTGCATAGTGATCAACATGAAATTTAGAGGACTAACTGAAGCACATCATCATGAATGAGGGGGATCATTGCACTCTTATTAACCAAAATAAGTAACAATTGTTAAATGAACGAAAAACATACCAGCTTCATTGTCTTCACGCAGTGCCTTCCCTACTGTTTTGTCACAAACTTCATTTGAATCGATGCATGTCTCAGAACTTTCTTCCAATTTCAAATTTGAATCTTCTGGCTCAGCAGGCAAACTAACCCGAACAGCATTCTCCAAACCAGAACCTAATTCATATTCAGTGTTCTTTTCTTGGGAGGTAACTTCAAATTCATCATTTTTATCTGAAACCACAGAGTTGATAACTTATTTGAATAAGACTGTTCCAACTTGGACGAATAAGACAAGTCGCATGAACACAACACAAACAAAAATTCTAATGAATAATAAAAAGATCCAACATACTTTTTTTGTTCTCTGCCGAAATTTCTGTTTGCTGAGAGACATTACTGACATCTTCAGAAACATCATCAACCTTCACATGTCCTATGTCTTCAGATTCCAATAAGTTCATCCTAGACAAGTTCTTCTCCAACAACCTCACCGACCTCCTTGTGTTATATGCTCTCGTCCTAGTGGTTGGAGCTGCCGGAGTTATAAGCACATCGGTCGGCTTTCCTTGGTCCCCGCCATTCTTCTCGTCTTCCGGCGTCTGAGCTTCCTTCTTTCTTCGAGTAGAAACTGAAGGGGCCCTTCTCCTGCTGCTTGGCATTGCCGGAGTCGAGGTTTTAGGAGCCGTACGATGAACATCTGGGCTTCCAACATCAACCTCCACTGAATTCAAAATTTCATACAACCCTTCAACCTATATAGCAATTGAAAGAATATGACCTCATCCTGTTATGACTAATTCATAAACAACGAAAAATTGCGAAATTTAAGATGAAAATGGATCAAAGAATTTATTTTATAAAGGCCCCATTTTTTTCAATTCAGGATTATGAATCTATGATCACACCCTAAAACAATTATAACAAACTAGGTACAAAACATGATCATCAAGGAAGCAAAAAAGAACGAGTGGGGTGTGGCAAAACGAAATTTAAGATGAAAAAGGATCAAAATATGTATAAAGGCCCCATTTCTTCAATTCAGGATTATGATCAGACCCTAAAACAATTATTATAATGAACTACTGGGGTGTGGCAAAACAAAGAAAAGATCGTTACTTGGTGAAGGGCGGTGAGAGCTTCAGCCATGGCAAGGTTGGTGACATTGGCAGGGATCTTGTTCTTCTTGCAGAGTGCCTGCAGCTGCTTCCTTGAGAGCTTGCAAAAATCCATGCTTTTCTCAAATCAAATCGAATAAAAAACAAAACAAGATGTTTTGGATTTTGATGATTTGTTTGTTCTGCCAATGACCTAATAGTGTGATTGTGTGATGATGATGATGGAGGGAATGGGTGTGGGGTATTTGTAGTTGTTTTGAAACAGTGTGTGTGTGTGTGTGTGGCGGTATAGGAAACCCTAGAAAAAATGTGACCGTTGGAGCCGCCTCAATTTGAATTTCGTTTAGGGGCTGTAATAAGCTAAAATTACTTTAATCACGCTCTGCTTGGTAAATCTTATTTGGTAATAACAAAAACAGGATTTAGATCCGATTCATTTCACCATGTAATGAATAAAATTATTATTATTATTATTATTTTTTTAAATCTGTTACAGAATAAAATTCTTAGCCCAATAGGACATATGCGAACTTCGACTTCAACCTACAAGAACCCAAATACCATTGCAAGAAGCACCTAGAAATAAGGATAATAACCAAGGTTTAATGGTCACTAACAAAATGGCATAATCTCTGGGATCTGACAAACAAACGCTATCTTACATGACTTAGCATACAAGTTACGTTCTGCATAACAAACTCAAGTATAAAAGGGATAAGGAGACTCCACTCCCATGTTAGCGTTCTACTCCATTTCAATTTGGCTAAAATCCTACAAATCTTTATTTGAGTAGTAAAGTGTCATTGCAGATATCGTCGTCGTCTTATTCGTTGGTTATATGGTGGATGTTGTCGCGAATCCACCACAATCATTGCTATCTTGTGTTAGGCAATATCTTTCTGATGACATTACTATAGAACAATTTTTAAGGTAATCATTTATGATCATAATAATCGCATGATTCTTCCTTCTCCTTTTTTTGGGCTTTTGAAATTTAAATTTTTTTTAAAATGTGATTACATGATTTAATATACAGGAAACATTCTTGATACTTGAAACTCCTAATCTTAAAAAAAATTTAGGAATAATAATATACTATTATTGAGGCTTTGATTTTTTTTTCAAGTATTTTATTATGGTTCTTCCTAAAAATTATATCAATAATTAAAAAAAAAATCTTTTAGCCCTTTAGGTATTGATACTCTGTCCACGTGTAATCAAATGATTGACTAATAAATTTAAAAAATTTAAATTTTTTAAAAAATTAAAATAAAAATAACTTGCAATGCATCTAATAGATAACAATTGAAGTCAGAGTATTGATACTCCATATTATGACCAAGATNTTTTTTTTTTATCTTGAACAAAATTACCCCCAACAAATTCTCTGACCTCTTGTAATAATTAGCATCGCACCAAATGATAGATTGTTTAGTTACAGGTGAGTCTAGGGATCAAAACCCCCCTCATGATTAAGGGATGAAATAATGTTTCACTACGCTACATGATTAAAAGAAATAAGAGTTGAATAACTTAACATGATTATTTGTCATTTCCCTTTTATTTTGTAGCTAATGAATCCCAACTACAAACTCATAAGCAAAATTTTACATATTTAAAATTAAAATAACCACATATCACGGTACTTTTAAAGAAAAATGTGAAACATAGCGATAATACAAATCAAGACTTGAAAAATAAACTAACCTTTATTAATAATTCCTCTCTAACTTCTTCTTTGTAAATTTTGATTTTTAATCAAAACTTGAACTAAAGATATATCCTCTCTTCATAGCTCGATTGCCTTCTAATTTCTAACATGCTTAAAAATTTGATTGTAGATCTATTTTTTTCCTCTCATTTGTACTTGATAGTCGATAATATATTGATACAACTTACTTTTTTGTTAACGGTTACGCTGCTAATTTTATTTGATGACCGAAAGAAAAGTGACAATTTCATTTGTTTAGTATAAGTCTTCTCGTCAATAGTAACATAAGCAACAAAATAGATATGCTTCAGTTCCAGCACAATATTTATTTATGTGCACACGATTTTCATCTATAACAAAATTGCATCGACCTTCTAGTCTGTTAGCATAGACATTCTGCAGTGAGTAGTGTAGAACATCCTCACTCAAAAATGGGACCTTAAGTCTTCAAAGAACACAACTATCAGCTTCTACAACTAGAAAATTCCACATTCTGAAGAAGAAATATGGGTTGTGGATTACTTGAGTCACTTGAGTTTTTGAGTGAGATGAAAATGTTAAATACCATGGACTCGTTATAACGTCCCAAGGTGGCTGCTGATAATACTGGTGTACCAATTTGTGCTCGCAAACCCAACTTGCTTCAAGAAGCCAGCATGAAATATTCATGCGAAAACAAACATCTTGCCGCAACTCCAGCAACGATATCGACTTATTCCATGTCAAGCTTTCTGCCACAAAAATATCCATGAGGATTATCAACTGTTGTAAAAATAGGATGGATATTCTGTTCACCTTAGGAGTAAGAGAATCATTGTAAAAATCTTAAAACAGTGATTATAGAAAACCATGATAACAATAACAAGGTTCACTGAATAAGAAGATGAAGTATCATCATCAAAAGCTGATAGAAAATGCATTAAATAGGATTAAGTTACCTACAGTTGAAGGATCATTGGCTCATTGCTAATATCACAATCCAACCTTTCTTGAACTGAGCTTATCTCCATGCAGAGTGACTTTCCAGCGATCGACTTGGAATACAAATACAGAAATCTTTTTGGGAACAACTGCAAGTAACCACATAGAAAGAAAGAATTTGGTCATAACAAGTTTGAAGAAGATTAGAATAAAAGAAAAGCGAGCAAGAGATCCCTGAAACAGATAAATCATCACAACTTCAACTTTAGTCAAAAGATCCCAGAATTTGTGATGGTGAGTTCCTAATTCCACAGCATTGTCAGAGACGAGACAAACCTATTAGCAATTCTAAGCCAACAAGAATCTCAGGCAAACTACATTTTAGGAGAATGATTCTGAACTGACATGGGCTGGTCCTCCGGAAACTGGAAATTTGAAACTGCAATCTTGAAAGCCCATCATAGAAAACAACTTCTTAAGTTTAGAAACTTGTGTCATTCAAAGTTTCCAACTTAAAAGTTGCATTTTTCATATTTTACAAGTTTCATTTCATTGTTACTCTTTAATTTGTATAAAATTTTTAAATTTATTTGTTTCAATTATGCAAGTTTCAAAACATGACTACACGTTCCTCTTAATTAATAATGACGTGCAGAACAATCACTGATAAAATTTAAGAAGCACATACACCAACAAATGTGTACATTCGTATAAGCATCATGAAATACACGAGTAACAGCTGCTATAAGTAAAGAATACCTCGGAATTTATTCTTTTCAGTAATTATCCCAAACGTTTCTGCAGTTTCACGAATCATGATGCCACTAGTTCCAGTTAAATTGGTGATTTTACACTCCACAACTGCAAAACATAGATGAATGTAGTACAGTCAGTGATAAAAAGCAGATAACTATATCGGAGGTAGAGACTAATAGGCTAAACTGCTTAATAGTTTTTAAGGAAAAGCTAACAAGTGTCCTATTTTCTTGAAAGATCAAGATTTTAAAGTTTTCAATGCATTGGAAACAATCAAATCTTTCCACTTTTGACTCCTTAACAAATGTCAAGGCACTTGTTGGCAAAACCATAACTTTGGTATAGGAGTCTTAAAAGCCCACTCTTTTACTAAATTGTAAAGATCGAGTGTGTTGATCAATTGACCATGAGTTTCAGTACAAATATTTTCAATATACCAATATTTAAAAACACTCATCTGCGACCTTTAAAATTTTGATTTACTTAAAGGCCTCAAACACACTATATACGTTCTAGCAACTTATTGCCACAACATAAAATGATTGCAAGCAAGTATGCAACTGTTTCAACTGAACATCACAAGCTCTCTCTCCAGGAACATTAAATAGGTTTTGAAAATTCAAGTTCAGTAGCAAATGCAATTTTAACACACCTTTTGATGCACATGAACAAAATACACAATAAAGACCTAAGCAGTTAGGGAAAATAAATGCAATACCCAATCAACAACAAAATAACCATATAAGCCAACATAATTAGTAATACATTGACCAGCTAAAAAGTGACAAAAACATGAGCAGATACAAAAACATGTTTTGGCATTTTCACATTTCTTACAATAGGACCATTTTAGGGGTTCATAACTCATTGTAAATTTAAAAATAAAAATAAAAAGTGTTCTCAAACCTAAAATAATTGCACCGTGTAGATCTGCATCAAGGAGACATTGAGCCAATTGATTTTGATTTGTCCTGAAATGTTGACAAGTTCATTGTTATAAAAGCTGTAAGAGAAGAAAAGTATAAATGACTAAAATCAACTTTTCTTCCTCTCCTTGATAAACAACTGGTAGTTAAGAAACTGTGAAATCCATCAACAGCAAAGAAGAAAATAAGTACCCAGTGGTTTTAAGAAGCTGCATTATATAGTCTTTCCACATTTCATGCATTGGCTTGAAAATATCAAATCTGTAACCAAATTGAACAATTATTGGAGAACAAATAGAATATAATTAAATGATTAAGTTACCACTGAAACAAGTTGCATAAAACATTATTTGTCCCTAGCTTGAAACTAAGAATTTCCAAAGGACAGGTGAAATGAAAGGATTATACAAAGCAAACAATATACACTACCACAATCACAGAGCTTATATGCAATAACAATAACGATCAAAAGGCTCCCAAGATTTGTAGTATGGAGACATTAAACTCACTTATGGAACTCTATAGGAAGATCTAGTGATCCATGTTTTTTATGCTGTTTCATAGACATGCGTTTCTTAGAGCGTTTCGAACGTTTTTGTAAAGCCCTAGCTTGAGAACCAGAAGAAAGTGAATGTCCTTTAACGCGATTATCAAGAAGGATCGTGTTATCAATTTTCAAAATTCTAGATCCTTGCATGTACTGTTGGGCTGAATCTCCCTTCCGAAGAAGCTCATGCAATATGCTATCAATTGAACTTCCTCTTTCAGCAGAACTCTGCACGATATAAGCCAGCAGAAGTAAAAAAAAAAACAAAAAGGGAAAGTATATTATCATCAAAATTTGAGGACAAAGAACCTTCAACATTTAGGTTAGGGACCTTCAATTCATTTTGCAGCTTTCCATGGCTATGAATAGGTTAAAAGGTAGCTATTAAGATCCATAAATCACTTTTTTGCATCAAATACTATTTTTTAGTGCAGAAGAGACAAATTATTGACTTTGCAGAACTATAAGGGAAAATTTGCTTGAATTAGGGTTTTAAATTCTTGTCCTCATGGGCATCAAATCAAAGAAATACCGCGTCATTATTCGTTAGCAGATTTTTGTTCACGGTGTGAGAAAGTTGGTCATATGCCGCACCAGCTTCTTCAATCTCTGCAAAAACAAACACTCAACTTCATTTCGTGAACGCAATTTGGAATCAGAAATTCAATATATATAATTTCCACAATACCTAGAATACAAAATCAAAAGAGAAGAAAGGAACATGACAAAAGAAAGGGTAAAACATAGTAGTACCTTTGCGGATGGCATAACCAGCGAAACGGAAATTCACTTAACAGCACAGAATGAAAAAGAGTATCAGCTAAATTTCAAACATGAAAAAGAAGAAAATCACGAAGAGATAGAAAATTGAAAGTAGAATAAAAATACCTTTCTTGTGTGTGTGTGATGATGATGGAGGAGGTTTCCTATCATTAGAAGCAGAACCTGCTTCAACATTCTTAGGTTTTCCATCATCTTCTTCGTTGATGGTGATTTTGTTTTTCTTGTCTTGATGGAGAAGCTCCGCTTTGGCAAAAGCGAACCTTTTCTCCAACGCCTCCAATGTGCGCTTCCTTGAATCTGAAGCTTCTGCTGCAGCCATCGAAGCTGCGAGCTACTTCAGAGCAGTCTCGAGTCTCGACGTTGTTCTTTCTTCTTTTTTTTTTTTTTCCTTTTTTTTACCGTTATGGTTTATTTTTATTTAGGTTGTTTGGTCGAATTGTGGCTTTTTCCTTCTTTTTTTTTTTTTTTTGTTTTGGTCAAGTGGTTTATTACTTTATTTTTAGGAATTGTATTTCTGGTCGTGTACTTGGGTTGGGCTTGGCCCATCAGATTATAGGAGCTCAAAAAATTTATCCACAGAACTACTGATAAAAAAAATATGGGCAAAGCCTCTTTTTAGTCCATCAACTTTACATGATTTCTCTATTTTATCCCCCCAACAAAAAAGTGTCTCGTTAGTCCCCTTCCTTTTCAAAGTAGCATGTTAGTCCCTCACCTTAGATAAATTAGATTAGCATATCAGTCCCTTACCTTGGAGAAATTAGACAAAAGACAAGCGACTGACAAAAGTGAGAGACTAATGAGAACACTTTTAAAAATGTGAGAGACTAACGGGACACTTTAAAAAGAAAAGAAACTAACTTGACACTTTTTTTTGCTAGGAGACTAAGTAGAACAATCATGTAAAGTTAATAAACCAAATAGGTGGCTTCACCCAAAAGAAAAACTTACTGTTACTTACTAAGTAAAAAGATTATTTTCCCCGATTTTAAAGGGTAAAACAAAAATGAGTTATACTATTTATTTATTGATTTAAAAAGACATCTCACTTCATCTTTAGCCCAAGGGTTTATTTATATATGCCTTTTTGTGTTTCTTTTTGGGGAAATTGTTCAGTATATGTCTTCATTTGTGTTGTTTTGATCCTAATTTTGACTCTCTATGATCTTCTCTCAGATACTCTAATTTGTAAGTTAGAACCCATAACTCAAGTATTTCCTTAGTTTGAAGGGGATTCAAATGGAAAATAAATCACTAACGTTTATTCATTCCCAAGAGTACGCCATGTTCGATTTCCAAATCAATGGTCCTCATGTAAGTAACCCTCTTCACCCACTGTCGGGCCAAGCTTTGAATTATGAAATGTAAGGGTTTGTTTACGAGTTTTGGTTTAGACAGGAAGAAAAGGAAAGTTTTAGGGGCTTAATACATGTTAGAACTATGATTAAGCTCCCTCAAATGTTTCTTTTCCTTTCCCTTCCCTTCAAAATAAACCTGGCAATCACACCCTAAGATCCCAACAGAAGCGGAAAATAAACTAAAAAACTAACAAATCTCACAACTTGTTACAACATATAAGCAATGAAGTTCAATATGCTTTCCCCCCTAAACATTCATTGTGGTACCAAGAGATCAAAAGTTGAGAGAGACCAATCTGATAGCAAAAACAATAACACCATCCAATCTATCTACCCTTTCGGAACCAAAGGGGTGTATATAACAAAACAAAAAAAATCTAAGTCTCTTGGGAAATGATCGAACTATTAGCAGCAGAAGATACAGAAACCCTTCTTGCAGGACGAGATGATTTCTTCACATAGGAAGAATTCCACTCCCCACCATCCTGAGCATAGTAATCCATAGGATAATCTCCGCCAAAATCTCCCTTTCCCTTTGCATTATCATCATCAAAGCTACACTCACAGCAAGAAGAATCACTCTTCTTGCAACTTACACCATTGCCCCCACCTTCACAACACCGCTGCATTGACACCACCACATTTTCCTCCTTCTCCCACCAACCTGGTATTATGCCAAGCACAATCTCAGCCTCAAATGGAGTCAGCACCGGCTTCTCAAATGCATCGCCCCAATCAATCGATAACCGAGGACACGCAATCTGAATCCAAGCATCCACAGAATCCTCAAACAAAGCAATCCTCATAGGACTAATCTCAGACATCAAAACCACAGTGTAACCAAACCCTCTCTCCCTCATCTTCTTCTCCAGCCTCTCCAGAATCTTAGGGTTCCCCTGCCTCCCCAATGTCCCCAAAACAACACCCCAATTCCGAGCACCCCTCGCCCTCAAAATCGCGCCTTTCCTCGATTCCTTCATCCCCACGTGATCATACTCTTCCAGAAACAGTTTCCCCGTGTAAGGATCGTACCTGAAAGCCCTAATCCCAGGATTCGCAATCATGAACGCCTCAAGGTGAAACCTTCCATCCGCCACAAACACCAGAACAATCTCACCCTTCTTCTCGCCGAACGAATCCAACGAAACCTTCGGCGCGGTGCAGCCGAGAACCTCGCCTGCGGAAAGAGGCTTCGACTGCGGCACCAAAACCCTAAACCCTAATTTCTCCAATTCAGGCTTCGCAGCCCTAATTGCAGACGCGAACTGTATAGTACCAGCGAGAACGAGGTTCCCGGCGCACGATCCAAGGTTCAACCTAACCGTATCGACCAAGTGCTCGACGTTGATCTTGATGTCGACGAAGACGTAGAGGCAGGGGAGGGTGGTGGAGTCGATGGGTACGAGGCAGCTGTGGCCGTAGTGGATGAGGAGGTCGGCGCCGAGTGCGGCGGCGGAGAAGTCGTCGACGCAGCATGCACCGTAGGTGACGTCGGCGAGGACGAAGCAGCGGTCGGCGCCGGCGAAGGCGGTGAAGATGTCGGAGAGGGCGAGGGAGTACATGAGGAGGCCCTCGGGGAACTGGAGGGCGACGCGCTTGGCGCGAGTGGATAGCACGCGCCAGACGCACTTGTGGACCTCGAAGTTGTAGTTTGGAGGGAGGAGGGAGATGGCGGCGTTGAGGGATGGGTCGTTGAGGATGGAATCGGGGATCTGGTTCTTCACGAAACGCTTCGGCGTTGCCTTTGGCCTCGTCGTTTTTGTTGTGTTGGATTCATCGTGATGAGGTGATGGGTGGGGAAGGAGGAGGAGGTGTGCTCCTTCTTGGTTGGGTTGCTGCTCCGACTCCATCGACGGCGAAGTGCAGTGTGCTTTTTCTTGTCTTTAGGCTTCGAAGCAGAGTTTCTTGTTGCTTTGGACCGCCTTCAGCACTCCGTTTTTTTCGTTACGGGAAGAATAATTAGAAAAGTTAGCTTTTTATTTTATTCTTTTTTTTTTAATGAAAATGAATATTTAATAGTAAATGTACTAACTTAAAAGTCACTCTAATTAATTTAGTAGTAAGAGATTAGATAATATGCATGATACCCTAAATTCAAACCTTGTTTTTTATCCATGTATATTTATATAAGAGTACATTCACCTCTTATTAACTAATTCTGAAACGTTTTGGTTGTAGATTTGATAATGGGAATTATGAACGAGATTATCTTCATATATCAAATGTTCTATTAACTATGAATCATAATAGCACGAGTTTAAATGCTCAAGATAAGCAAGATCTAGGAGATGTAAGTACACACTTCCAAAGCAACAAAATGAAACCATGTACTTTATATTTATCTAGCTACTGGATGAATTCGGGTCTACAGTTCCTATGCATCCTTAAAGTACAAACAATAAATTGAATAAATAAACTTCTCTTTCGTTGGAAATAACTCATAGCCAACAAATTCTTGAGCTACCACTGTAAGATTATTGTACTCATATAACAATGTACATGTAACCTATTTATTTCTCTCCACGCCACTATTCAACAAAGCCGCATTGCAAGCTGCTTTTAACGGTGGCCTATTTATCTTCTCAAGTAATCTACTAAATACCAATTTGACTGGTATGCAAGCTACAGTAGTGAGCCCAGAGACCTCTGGTTTAATCAACCTATCTGTTCGATAAAAACTGCTGTCAAGTAAAGGCTTTTTACTAGGATTATGTTCACTAGATAATGAGGACAGAGTTCTAGTTTTCTGGCTAGACGACAAGCTCCCTCTCTTTGGCGCCTTTTTCAATGATTTCTTGTCAATCGAACTGTTAAGGCCACCCTTCCGGGAGTGGTTTGCCTTGTGACTTGATCTCTTGTATTCAAGTCTCCTTTCTTGATCTAAGGAAAAATCTGCATCAGCTTCAGCACCATTTGATGAAGATATATGTGGACGAGGAACGCGAAAATTTGCTGTTCTCCTTGCAGTTCTCCAAGCGGGTGGAAGCACACTACTTCCCTCATAGCCAATCTCATCATTATTGAAGTCATCAATTGCAGAAAATAGTGTATCAGATGAGCCATCCTTAAGGGCTTCAATTTGGATTGGGTGCCCTATTATTGCCCTCCCATCTAACTTACTCATGAGAGAGACAATGGGAACAGGCTCTTTTCGATAGCTAGCCTGAACCTTCAAATCCACATCTATCAGCACTGGTCTCCCAGTGTCAAAATTATAACGATCACCATATACTGGAGCAAACCCTTTAAAATCCCAATGTCCTTTCAGAGCAGGCTGATCCTCCCAACCCCAATCTCCCAAATCAACACCATGACGAAATTTGATTTGACCTTTTGATACTGCTCTAGGAGTTAGAGGGTATTCATCTTCAAATCCAAACACTTGATCAGTGTCATCAAGAACATCACTAAAATCATTTCTGTAGTAACGAGAACTAGGCCCCACTCTCTTGTAGCCTGAATGACTTCCTTGTCGTTCAACATCTGCTCCATACAAAACACCTTTTCCATCAGGAGCACCAACAGACCTCTTCACAAGACTACGACTATTCCGTTTCCCCTTTAACTGCCACTTGGATACAGCTTCATTACATGTTAAAGGTTCACGAGGATAGAGGAGAGGCATGTCACTGGAAATTGCCAATTCATCAAGCTCCTCACTGCTAGTGCTTTCTTCCTCTTCATCCGGACCAGTTTCTGCAGTTAGAGTAATAGCAGAAGAGCCAAAACAAATGATGTGAAATAAAACAAAAACTAAAATTCAAACACAAAAATCAAAGAACAAGTTTAAAACAGAAGATTCAATAGGAGTAATATGAAAATGAGACTCCGTAGTGTAAGGCATTCTAAATACTGATTAAAAACAAGAGGGAAATTGTTTGACAAATGAAAAATCCCTATGATAAAGTAAAATTCACAGAAATACAGCTGTACATCACAAGTTATTCAGAGAATGACAGAAACAGAGCCGATAGAAAATACAGGAAAATGCCAGAGAAAAATAGAAACCATTTATGACAATCAAGCCCTCATATATAGTAGGCTAAGCTTTAATGCATAATTCACAGTAAATAACATCATGTCCTATTTTAGGAAAGTGTCCTTGTCTGATATTCAAAAGGGCTGGATTGCTTGATTAAGCAAATGTTATTTTCCCTTTTTTATTTCTTTGTTGTATTTTTATCTTTTTTAGGAGTGCTCCTGATCCTCCAGCTCTGCACTTCTTTCTCAATGAATCCTTCTATACTCAACTAAAAATGGAAGGAAAACAGTTTCCCTTCAAAAAAACTTAAGGATGTGTTTGCAAGTTGGGTTTAGGAGGGGAAGGAAAGGTTTTGGACGGCTTAGTCATGGTTAACTAAGCCTCCCAAAACTTTTCCTTCCCCTTCTAAACCCAACTCGCAAACACACCCTAAGAAAAGTGGAGTATCTTCACCAATGTGTTCACAGAATGTTTAAATTTTTGCTCTAATACTGTAAATACATTGACTCTATTGTTGGGTTATCACTACATGATGTAACAAGAAGCACGAAACATCATCCACTACTCGCCACATAACATTTAAAAGATGGGATCAGTAGATTTTGGTGCAAGTCCACATGTAACATTTCCCAATTATTTCATTAAAATTAACATACATCAGGTATCAAGAAATAAACATATCTTAAAGACAGAATATGCTTACATCCAGTCAAAACCAAATCAGACATGATGATTAAAACTCCTCCATCCCTTCATTACTCTTGTTCTCAGTCTAATGCCCTACACCTAAGCAGAGCAGGTTGCTCACGCTACTGGGAAAATAAAAAAAGCAGGTTGCTCACACCATACATTTGATGTATCATGACCTATTTAATCAGTTGTTGAGCACTTAACATTTATGATTATATTCTCAGGACACACAGCCAATCCAGGGTAGGATCATATTTTTGAAACCTTGGCAATAAATATGGGCCAGTGACCAGCCAAATCATTTATTGATTTCAACAGAAGAGATGAAAAACAAAAACGAGATAGGGTTGGTGGGCAGGGGGAATCATCATATTGAAAGCTAATTCTAAGCCATTTGTTAGGATGAACTTGCTGCTCAGAGTTATAAATTCTTCCCTTTTTTTGAGGAAATAAAAAGGGAAAGAAGAAAGGAGAGACGCAAGAATGTAGAGGGAGAATGACAACTTTAACTATAGAACTCCTTTCAACATCCATAAAATCACGCAACTGAAAAAAACTGATAATACTTTCAATATGGAAATATAATTAAGTGAAAGAAAAGTAAATACTCTCAGCTAAACAGATACTGGCAGAATATACAGAGCACCGGAATGTTAAGATACTGATAACATAACATAAACAAGGCTGAAACTAAACCTGAAATAGTCATCTCTTCATCCTTGTCTACTTCTGTTTCAGAAGAATCTGAACCGGAAATAGCAGAAGCAGTTTCAGATGAATCAGATTGAACATCATCCTCAAAAGCAGATTCACCCTCTTCAGCAAAAGAACTGCGATAAGGATACTCCCTTCCATGTTGATAAGATGACATCTCAACATGAGTCAGAGTCTCTCTGTAATCCTGAGAATCACTAGACTGAGGAGGCAAATACACGCATCTGCTTCTCTTTGCTCGGCAACCTACACCTATTTGCCCTGCTCCTGAAAACAGAATCACAGTCAGGTTTTTTCTGGATAAGTAACTATGCCCTTCTTAACAGTGTTTACACAATCTACAATTGGTTCAATCAGAAGCAATACCAATTTTTTCTTGCTTCTTCAACATTTGCCTCTCAAGCTCAAGAGCATGAAGAATAGCATCTTCTCGGCGCGCATACTTCTCCCTTTTCTTTAAGGGCATACCCTCTGATGCCTCCGCCCTTTCAATACATCCATCAAACTCACCACATCTAAATGGCTTCACGCGCTTGGATTTCTCCAGGTTGTACCAATCCCTGTAAAGAAATACCAACACACAAGTGAAACCAATCAAAACAAAATACTGATAAATGGTCCGAAAATTAGTACATCAGTGCATTCAATATGCAACAACAAGAATGAGTCTTAACAGTTTCCAGCCTCAAAAAAGCTTATGCCTTCACACAAAAATCCATCTCTGTATCTTTCATAACCCACATAAACACTTTTGGAACGCTAAAACAGACACTTCACCAGAGCAGTTCTATTCAACTGATGTTAACTTAATTGCTAGTTGCTAAACTAAGTACCACAATCTAAGGAAAAAACGTGAACACTGGCCTTGGTTTGCATCAGAAAACAACATTACTAAGACATTTGGCGCATTCACATACATGTCAAAAGAATTGAAACCAGATACGAACTATTGTTGAATTTCAACGAAAAATAAAATAAATAAAGAAGAAGAAGGGCACTTACACGCTGGCATCTTCTCTGCCGAGAAGCTTAACGGGAGTTCCTGATCGAGGAGAAGTGAGATGAGAACCCGAAAGCTCGTGCGACCCGAGTATTTGACCCGGCCACCACGACCCGTTTCGTCTTCGGACCCACACAATCGATCCCACGCCGCAATCGACCGCACCGGATCCCGAACTCTCCATCTCCCCAACCCTCCCTTTCCCCTTCCCTTTCTTTCGCTTCCCCAGTTTTCCTCCCTTTTCTTTCCCTCTAACTCTCTCTCTCTCTCTCTCTCTCTCTCTCTCTGAAGATTGAAGATGAAACGAGGCGGTGAAGGCGGTGGCTCACCCACCGGCGAGGAAGAACGATGAGCGGAGGAGGATCCGGGAACCGGCGTGAGTGGTGGATAGTCCGGTAAGGGGGGAGTGGGTTAGGGCACAGGATTCCATTCAGATTTGGGGAAATTTCATTTTTTAGGGTTTCGAATTCAATTTTGACCTTCGCATAATTAAAATTCCCACATACACTCTCCAAAAAAAAATAATTTAAAAAGAGGTGAATCTTCTAGAAGTAGAAGTAACAAAATTCTATGGGATTTTGGATTTTGGATTTTGGGGTTTGGTGGCAGAATGGGAAAATCCTGTGGCTACGGCCTACGGTCGGAGTAGTTTGGCTAAGGTGCTGGCTTTGCGCATTGTTAAAACGTACACCCACACACGCATAAAGCGTGACTTGGACTTAACCTAGTTATAGCGTGGCAGCCGTATTTCAATTTGGTGACGAAATCATAAGCCAAAAAAAAAAAAGAGAGAGAAATACATAAATAGAAATAATTTGTGTACACCCTAAACTCGTATACTCGTACATACGCTACTGAATTATAGTTATACGGACTACAATAGACTTTTCTTATTTAGAATATTACGCACTCCCACACAATTTTCTTAACTAATCACAAACGGACGTATTCCAACGTGATTTTCTCTATGATATCACAAACGAACTTTTTCAAACCCTGTAATTTGAGCTCGAGAATCTGCCATAACCACCAGAAACGTGAGCAACTTTACGTAGAGAGCATTACAAGGATCTCGTCGTGGTGATTAGATTATCGAACGCAATGGAGGAAATGGGTCAAATGCTAGAGAACTTGATAAATTTTCGTGTTGTTTATGAAGTGTGTTTGTTCAGTTATGGTAATTGGTTGCCATGAGAAAATGTTCGTGTTTAAATGAAGTAGTGCACAAACATTATATTCATCAATGCATAAACATTAAGAGATACAGTTATTAGTTACTTTAAACAATCATTGGCATCATCGTAGGCACTCAAAAGCATTTTGATTAGAAGTTCAAACATTATCTGTGTGATTGCACAAACTTTATTTATAGATGTGCATAAACATTATAATCACATACATGTTTAAATATATTTAATCTGATGCAGATGCACAAACATTATACGTGACATTGCATAAACTTTATAAGTGTCAGTGCACAAACATTACGTAGTTATATACATTATAGTGATTTTACTCAAACATAAATAGGTGCACAAACTTTATACATTTTAATGCACAAAGTTTATAACTATTAATGCACATACATTATAAACATGTGTACACAAACTTTGTACATTCTCATGCACAAACTTTACAGATATGCATAATACTTATAGTTAAGTATTTTATATGATTGGAGTGCACAAACTTTATATGGGTGCGTGCACAAACCTTATCAGTGTCACTGTACAAACATTACATAATTATATACAACATAGTGATTTTACTCACACATAAATAGGTGCACAAAATTTATACATTTTAATACACAAACTTTATAATTATTAGTGCACATACGTTATAAACATGTGTGCACAAACTTTACAGATATGCATAATACTTAACTTATAGTTAAGTATTTTGCAGAATATGATATATGATTGGAATGCACAAATTTTATATGGGTGCGTGCAGAAACATTATCTGATGAACTGTACAAATATTATCCAACAGGGCACAGGCTCTGTTGCTATTAAGGAAGAAGAAGTACCAAAGGTTGGTGTGCATTTTGACACATTGGAGGCAGATAAAGAATTCTACAACGAGTATGCTAAGAAGATTGGATTTACATAGAGGATAAGGAGTACCAAATTCACAAAAGATAAATAGATTAAGTACCAAATACTATCATGTACAAGGGAAGGGTGTCAAACTTCCAAAATACCAACATTTGACAAGACCAATCCAACCTCAATGGCGAAATGCGAAGCGAGTATATCTGTATCAAAGGTACGAAATGGAGATACCGAGTTGTGGGTAATAAGGAGTGTTGTTAATGTACATTCGCATGAAGTGAGCCCTTCAAAAGTAAGGCTTTTTAAGGAAAACAGAAGTATGAACATGCACGTAAAGCGAATGATCGAGTTAAATGATAGAGTTGGTGTTAGAGTGAACAAGACATATCAAACTCTTGTTCATCAAGCGATGGGCACGAGGAATTAAACTTCATTGAAAAGGATATGAGAAATTATGTTAACTAAGAGGTGCGTGTTGTTCGCGAGGATGGAGATGCAAAAGCTCTAATGGAATATTTTGCAAGAATGAAGGAATAGAGTCCAAACTTTTGGTACGATGTTGAGGTTAATGATGAAAATCAGATTAAAAATGTTTCTTGGGCAGATGCAAGGAGTCGAGCGGCTCATGAATACTTTGGCGATGCGGTCTCGTTTGACACAACATATGGCATAAATAGGTATTGTATACCGTTTGGTTCACTTGTAGGCGTTAACCACCATGGGATGTCCATGTTGCTTGGATGTGCGTTGTTATCAGGGGATGACACATCGACATTTGTGTGGCTATTTGAATGCTAAGTTAAATGTATGTCGGGAAAGCGGTCAAATGGTATATTGACCGATCAATGCAAAAAGATGCAGAATGCAATTGAAATTGTGATGTCTAGTACACGACATTGATGGTGCATTTGACACATTATGAAAAAGATACCAGAAAAATTGAAAGGGTGCAAGCAATATGTTGAGATCAAGGTCGGGCTTAAAAACATCACGTGGGAAACATTATCTGTTCAAGATTTTGAGGATCGGTAGTCTAAATTCTGGACAAATTACAACCTTGAAGACGAGTGGTTTGACAGGTATATTTTTTTTCTCTAAATCCTTAGTTGAAAAACAAGCATGTTTGTTAAATTTATGTTAAGTTATTTAGATTGAAGTTTGTGCACTGAATATGATAATGTATGTGCACAATTGTTGTCAAATTTTATGTATAATCAATTGTGTGGGGGCACATTTTTTTAGGTAGCTTATGCAGTGATTATGATAAAGTTTGTGCACAAGTTGTGCTAATGTTTGTGCACTTGTTGCGATAAAGTTTGTGCACGAATAATGACAGTGATTGTGCTGCAACACTCATTCTTTTATGAATTTTCTCCTTAACAAAGGTTGTGATAAAGTTTGTGCACATATTTTGCTAATGTTTGTGCACAAGTTAAGCTAATGTTTGTGCATTGATTATGTTAATGTTTATGTACATCAGGTTTATACAATGAACATGACAGATGGGTTTCAATATACCTTAGCAATGAATTTTGGCAGCACACAGAATACATGAATTCTTTGATGGATACTTAAACCTAAATAGCAGCTTGGAATAATTTTTTAAGCAATATGATAATGCTCTTGCATAGAAGGCCCAAAAGGAGCTTGAGCTAGATGTTGATAGCTTCAAGACGACAATTTCGTGTGTGACGACATATTTGATTGAGAAGCAATTTCAATCGGAGTACACACATGACAAGTTGCGCGAGGTACAGAATGAGTTCAAAGCAAAGGTAAATTGCAACACATTGCTTAAAGACAAGCAAGACACCAAATTAACCTACATTATTGCTAAAGAAGTTGAGGTCAATGGTAAGGTAAGAGAGTTGCTGTTCGATGGAGACTCCAACGATGTTAGCTGTCAGTGCTATCTTTTTTAGTCAAGGGGACCATTTGCCGGCATTATTTATGAGTGCTTGGTCTCGAAAGAGTTAGGAAAATTCTGACAAAGTACATTCTAAGTCGATGGAGCAAAAACATTAAGTGAAGGCATAACACGATAAAGAGCAACCATGACATTAGTAGAATGGGGGTAGTAAAGGATAGATATGATAGTCTATGCACCCATTTTTATAATGTCGTAGAATGTGCTGTAGCCACGGAAGAGGGAACCAACTTACTTCATCGGGCACTTGATATGGTAGAGGTTGGATTACAATCACATCTATCAAGCACATCTTCTAATGTCAAAAAAAGTCGCGATGATGGTTGCTCAATTTTGTTTAATGACATACGTAGCCCTTCTCATGTGTCATGCAAAGGCCGACCAAGTACAAGGAAGAAAGAATCAACTACCAATAGATGTGTGAGGAGTTATAGGAAGCGTGCGAAGAAACAAACCATTGGAAGGTCTATCAAGGTTTGTAAATTATTGATGATGTTTGTTAATTTATTAGATCTGTTAGTAATGTTTGTGTGCAAGTGTTATTAAAGTTTGTTTATTTTTACTGATAATGTTTGTGCATTAAATCTTTCACGCAGGAACATGTAGGTACAAATTCTGTCGAGGCAGTGTTTCAGTAAGCAGATTCGATCGGACTTCCACCCCAATTTTCTATCCCACATTCCCAGGGGGATTTGTGTCTTTGTTGAACTCATTCCATGAAACACATTAGAACAAATGGATAAGGATTTTTTAGTGGAATTTTTTTGTTCAAGGTAGTAAGTTTTTTTTACTTATATAGATTAGCATGTCTGAATGGGCACAAACTTTATATGATGAGAATCACAAACTTTATGGGCACAAGTACACAAACTTTGTGTATACTGATGCAAAATCATGATGTATTAAAACTGATAATAAACAAACACTGATGCACTAACTTTATATGACATAGTGCACAAACTTTATATGACTTAATGCACAAATTTATAAAATGAAAAGTAGTAACATTAAGAATTGACGCACAAACCTTAATTCAAAAGAATTAAAATAGAACAAAGATTATATGTTATATTGCACAAACATCAAGCATTGGTACACAAACATTATACATTGGGATGCACAATCATTAATTTTCATAAACTCTGTAGAACCAAACATAGAATTAAAAGAACAAAGTATTCAAATTGGTGCACAAACTTTATACGATGAGATGCACAAACTTTATCTAATGGAATGCACAAACTTTATTCAATGAAATTCACAATCTCAACACTTAAATGTATATTACACAGCACAAACATTATACGTCAATCTACACAAAATTTGTTCAATAAAATGCACTAACATTAATTCAACATAAGTTATAACTTTTATAACATTGAAATCAATTGGTTGATTAGTATCTTTGTACATGTTATTATATGTACAAAAAATATACACAACAAGAATTTACAAAATCATTAATTACAAAATCATTATTTACAAAATCTTTCCCCCCATCCCCCTAGCACTTCCTATGCTTTTTCTCTCGTTTCCCTCTTCCATAATGAGCTCTGCCGTGCTCACATCCGTGTATGGGCTCAACTGGACTCATCCCTTTCGTCGCTGTCAAGGAGTAGCTTCATCTGGGTCGGACACCTCTTCGACATCCAAGCCGAATGACTCCTTAGCAGGGACCCTTGCAAAGTCCTTTGGCATCCAAATGAGCTTTTCCTGCAAACAATTTTTTGTTGACAACATTAATGTCAACAACATTTCTTTCCGCATCTTTGTGAGCTTTTTCTGCATTAAAAAAAATGGAGTACAAATTAATCATTGGATTTGTACAAGTGTTTGAAAACTAGAACTTACAGTTGTCCCATTCTAGTATGGTCTTCCCGTTTGGATACACAATAGAAGGGTCTCACATCTCCATCCATTTGATTATAAATAGTTTGCAATCATATTTGCAGATACAAATCAGAATCAAGTATAAAGATTAGTTAACAAACATTTAGAATGATGATATAACTATGAGTTCTATTTGATACACACGGGTTAGGGTGGCTCGTCACATCAATGTACTCAATGGGGAAACCGTTCCTGGTCAACTCGAACTTATCGACCGATCTGTGCATGAGTTCCTCGATGACCATGGACTAATAAAAAAACATAAACATGTTCAATAATGTAAGCTCAAATACTTACATGATGCACAGAATATACAAAGGAATGCACAAACATTATAGGAAAGAGTGCACAAACATTACATCACAAAATGCATAAACATTACATTCAAATGGGCAAACTATAATTGGAAACCCTAAACATGACAAATAATGTTTTATTAAGACCAAAAAGGTTTTGGGAAAGAGGTAATTACAACATATCGGTCGATGTAGTCCCTTTTCCCCTAGACTCGTACGTCGTGAGTCAAGGACGAGAAGCCTTCGCCTTGTCACATCAAGGGCATACAACCACCAATGTTCATCGTTCACTAATGACACGAAAATCTGCAAAAGTAAACAAAGAATATTAACACATTATACCCAAATGCAACAATTAAAACAATATAACTATAATGCATACTCATTTCTGGCCTTTGAGGGAGTACTGCTCGAAGAATAGAGCCTCATCCTCACATCTGAAAATCAATAGAGGGTACTTGCTATCTTTAATGAATGCAGGGAGGTTAGAAGCAAGGAGTGCCAGCTACAGCATCGAGAGGAAGTAGTTAACATTTGAATATTTTTTTATTTAAGTTTTTTTTTGAAATAAATAAAGATTGAGAAGATCGAAGTATACCATCATGTATGGGGTTACACAATAGCAATGTTTCCTGAAGCATTCGTACTCAAAACCATTGAACAGAAAGCATATGTAGCTCATGTACTGAAATACAAGAAAGCACAAACATTATATGATAAAGTGCACCAACTTTATATGACAAGATGTACAAACATTATACAATAACACGCACAAGCTTTTGCATGTCAGCATGCATAAGCATTACTCATGAGAACCCACAAACTATGGGAACCAGAGTACACAAACTTTGTTACTTGCAATACACAAACTTTTCATGATAGCATGCTCAAACCTCACGATATAAACATAAACTACAATCACATGGCATGACACTCAATAAACTTTGCATAACAAAAATTTTGCCAAAAAAAATGATAGAAATAAAGAGTGTCATACCCCATTGTTGATATGAGCCCTAACCCTCATGCTTCGGACTTCATATCGTGTCAGCCAAATGTCCGACCTGTTGATTAGATTCGCCAGCTTAGAGTCTGGATCGTTCTGCTTCTCCAACATCAATCGGTAAATCCTCTCCACTAGTTTTTTGTCCATAACGTCCACTTGATTTTGCTCAACTTCTATGCAAACACCTTCTTGTGGATGGGGTGGAGGAGAAGGATGGGAAACGGGCGGCAAAAGATCAGTTTTCTCCAGCGATTTGTGTGGCAAGTCAATGTTGAGGTCGAACGTTGGTCGCAACATGACGACCGACTCTTCTAGCCCTCTAGAAGGATTGGCAAGCGGCGGGATTGTGGCAAGTGGAAGAAGAACGTCGAGGGAGTTGAGGTGGGATTCTTCGGCGACCGGTTGCTGCGTGCACATCAACAAGTCAAATGATGGTGGGATGAAGGTCGGCAAGGGCGATGCAGTGGTTGGTGCATCTTGTTGTGTTGGGGCCAATGACCCCAAGGAGAACGGCGGGAGACCATTTCTTCAGCACCCTCTCCTAAGATTTCCATCACCACCCCATGGACAATATTGTCCAGTGATTGCTCACTAGCAATGTTGTCCTCTCTGCCATCATCCCGTGGACTGCAAATAAAAAATATATTCTGTCAGAAAATGCATAAATTTTATAAAGAATAATGCACAAACATTGTAGGTCTTTTCAGTATTCACTCAAAATATAAGTAGGAATGCACAAACTTAGTGTTATAATGCACAAACTTTATGAATTCCTATTCACAAACTTTAAATAAACAGAATGCATAAACTTTAGCAAATTTTGATGCAAAAAAAATAGGGTGCAAGCACTTTTTTATTGCATGATGCACAAATTTTATGAATAGGCATGCACAAACTGAGCATTATTATTGCACAAACTTTATGGACATTTGCAGGTACTTGCCTCTGATTGTTGTACACAATATGGGTAGGAGTGGACACCACAACATCGGTGTTGTTCCCCTCTGCAATCGGTGCCTCAGGTTTCAATGTGGGTGCTTCCTCCGCAACCGGTTCCCCGTGTTGTGTTAGTTGCAAAATGCCACAATCAGCGTCTTTGTTGTGGCATCATCCACATCATTTTGAGTGGGAGGATCGCGTGCAAGTGTTAGGATGATCTTTTTGTTGACCTTCCTTTGCTTGTAGACATTCTGCACACGGCTCCTCCCCCCGCTTCCCTTTTTGTTAGCCAGTTCCAACATGTCTTTCGACTGGCCCTCACCTTTTTCGGTCTACGGGGAACAATTTTCACCATCCCCTAACATCTTAGTAAATAACCACACCGTTAGTAATGTAGTCAGATGAAGCAAAACCAAAATAGTCAGATATAAATGTGCTCACCGTTGAGCTCGACCTCTCGTGCTTTAGCATCTCCTTCATTCAATCGTACGTCCAATACCTGATCTACGGTGATAGTGGATCCCTGAGTAGATCGAATGGACCAAACTTATCCTTGTGAAAGTACAGGACCATATTTAAGTAGGAGAGTGCGTTAGTGACATACATTACAGAATAAAATTTTAGTGACATACATTCTGATGAATAAACTTTACAGTCACCCATACACAAACTTCATATGATATAGTGCACAAACTTTACACATATTGTAGCTAAGTTATATTAGTATTGGTCAGAATATAAGGAGTGCACAAACTTTATTATATATAATGCGCAATATGTGCACAAACATTATCAGAATAAAGGCACATACTAATTTATCAATAATAATAGATCACAAGTTATTGAAAGCAGGGACACACATAATACCTTCAACACATACAAGCAGCCATTGATAGTCTTGAGTTTGTTTGTCTTGCACTGCCGGATCCTGTCGACGATGTACTCATGGATGTACCGACTCCAGTTGTAACATTGTGGGTTGTCGACATCCACGGTTGCTGCCAGTTATGCCAGACTTGATACTGGACAAGTGTTCAGACGTAAAAAGCATTTTAATACAGACATTAAAAATGCTCTCCAAAAAGTCGGCCCAACAGGGTTCTCCCTCACCATCGAGACAAGTTGGACGAGGGTTTTCATTTTGAAGGGGCTTGACCGTGGTGAATCGGTCCCCTGCACCAATAGATTGGAAAAACAATCATCATTAATATATTTAAAATTAAAATAAAATATTCAGATAAGAAAAAATTCACAATGTTTGTGCACATAATTTACCTTAATATGGCAGCCCCAACACAACGCCAATCGATTCTGTGTTAACATCCAACATTTCGGATGAAGTGTTAAGAAAATGACCATTAAGGTCATATGAGTCAGTCAATGCTAGCATTAAAGGGTAGTCTACTTGACTACCCTCTATTTCTAACAATGGGCCAAAATCCATTGACACAACATCTTTCCGTTGTTTGCAAGTCAATGCTGCGTAGACCTTTGTCAATTGCTTGGTCAAGCAACGTGTCTCAATTTTGCACTGCATAAATTAAAATAATGTCTGGTGTTAAGATAGTTACACACACTTAAAGGGAATGGATGGATTAAGTTTAGTTGTGTATTACCTTTCTGCTATTGGTGTCATCACAGGTGCTGTCTATTAATGCCAAAGATTGCATGGGTGCTGGCTTGTGTGAAGCCTTTTTTGCCAGTGTCTTTGGCAATAGCCTTCCCTTTGTCTGATCGTGGAGGAGCCATGTCTACAGCAATGAACAATCGTCACGAAGTGGAATGATGCACAAACATTAAATAAACACATGCACAAACTTTGCAACAACCATTTAATTCAAGTATTCAACAAATAAGAGTGCACAAACATTATAGGATATGATGTACAAACTTTACTCTTGAGATGCACAAACATTATATAAACAGATGCATAATCGTTATCTAAACAACAATTTAATTCAAAAGCTTTTAATAAAAAAGAGTGAAAAACTATACAAGTAAGAGTGCACAAACATTACATGAAAAATGCACAAACATTACACGACAGATGCACAAACTTTACATTCATGATACACAAACATTACACACACACGTGAACAGAATAAGCATAAACATTTTACATCAAGAGCCTTTTAGCCAAAACGATGCAGAAACATTACAAATAAAAGTGCACAAACTTTATCTAATGGTATGCACAAACTTTAGATTTTAATAAAAAATATTTCATTAACTATACAAGTAAGAGTGCACAATGCAGCAACCGATTTAAATGGCAAACTCATGCACAAAATTTACATGACAAGGTGCACAAACTTTTGCCAAACACAATGCACAAACATAATACACAAAAATGCACAAACTTTAGGGACAAGAAGCCATAATAGTCCAAACGTGGGATGCAAGCAAATCATACACAGAGTGCACAAACTTTAGTATCCATAATGCACAAACATTATACATATCCGTGCACAAACTTTATACACAAATGACACACTAACGTTCTCGAAAAACAAAAACCGTTCTGAAATCGATCTTAAATCACATACATTCGAATAAAACTCGAAGAAAGATAGACGGATAGCAAATCGACGAACGGACCTTAATTCAACAGTACAGAAACTAAAGAGTAAACTCATTTCGAGTACTCACCAGTGTTGGTTTTGGTGTGTGATATTCGTTTGCGTTTGGTAAAACTTGTGCAGGGAGCACGATGGAGAACGACGAGAGATAACAGTGATGAGAGTGAAGAGAGAAAAAAGAAGGATGAGTTTGTAAAAGTATTGAAATGAGGAAACAAATGGTTTGCAATCCTATTTTTCTTGCAATAAAGTGGGAATAGCGAACGTTTGAGTTTTGCGTGTAGTGACGCCCGCGTGAGTGAGAGTGGGAATGTGTTTAACGCTAGGTGGTTATTTTATGGGGCCCACCGTATATGAGTGCGGGTGTATGTATGGTGTATTATAATGTGGTGCACGTGTAGTGGGACTGATACAGAAAACCCAGTACAATTTAATGACGAAATCAGTAGGCATTAAAAAAAGGTACAGTTGAAATGTATTTTAATGC
Source organism: Nissolia schottii (assembly GCA_003254905.1). Classification (NCBI taxonomy): domain Eukaryota; kingdom Viridiplantae; phylum Streptophyta; class Magnoliopsida; order Fabales; family Fabaceae; genus Nissolia; species Nissolia schottii. The sequence goes on along the minus strand of QANU01060554.1, from coordinate 99,715 downwards.
ATGATAATGATATGATGGAGAGAAGTAGCTTTACTATCATAAAAAAATTGAAATAAATTATGAATCTAATTGAATTGAATGCAATAATAATGTAAATGAATTTTATATTGTCATTTAATCATACACGGATACATCAACAAATCAAGTTGACTATTATACTCACCATTTTAAAAGTCATTTAAATAAAATAAATTGATTGAACAACTGTTTAAATATCTTTATATTATTAATGCATTAAAATTAAACTCAAAATTTAATAAGTCAGCAGTTCATGGTGAGTGAAAAGCTTCGCTAATTTGCATTAAATCATAAATTTAAGCCTCAATCCATAAAAAATAATGTTTAGTTTAGAGAGCACTCAGTCAAATACGGATATTCAATAGTTTTCAACTTCTTTTACACCCATTTAATTTGGGGATCGTCTATTTTAACACCAAAAAAAACTTTAATAGTTTATCTAATTTCTTAAAGCTTTGCCGAATATTATAATTTTTATTTGGAAGTTGGCTCATGAAGATTTATCAGTCAAGCCAAAAATCAAGGAGAAAATTTCTCACATTAGTGACTAATGTCCACGGTCTGATGACAAAGTGGAGTTTGTATCCCATAGCATCATTTTCTGCTCGCATAATGCCTAGACATAGAGCGAGGTTGGGATATCCATATATCGGCAGAGTATCATCATCCACTCTCCTCGTAATGGTGGTATAATCTAGTTGAGACTCAAAGGACCTCTATGGTCCCTCAATCAAACATGATCAGAGTTTGGTCTCCAATTTAAAGAATCAAAGCCATGGCCCACAAAAACATACATACACGACTGAAATGACCCCAAAAACACACGGGAAAAAGCTAGACCACAAAGTTATGGTCAAAGCAAAGTCAAATTTGACTTCTTATGTGAGCCGCACAAGCCAACTCACCATGTTCATCTTATTTTCACCTTTTTCTCCCATAAATGGTGGCCCAAAACCGATCCTTCACTCCCATAGCTCTCTAATTTCATTTCCCTTCTTAAGCCATCAAAGTCAAGCATAGCATTGTATTGCATTTACAAACTCTCCTAAGCTTTCCTTCCTTGACTTCTTGTCTTCGTAAAACCAAATTTCCATCACTTTCCTACAAGAAAAACCGTGGCCTCCCTCATCACTTTCCTCTCAAGTTTTCTCTTGGAAAAGGGTGATCAAGCAAGCTTTGAAAGCATCCAGGGCTTTTCGGAGACTTTTATGAAGTTCTCTCCGTTAACTTGTGAATTTCTCCAAAGGTGGGTAAACCAATTTCCCACTGTCTATGTGGCTTGTTATGATGTATCATACGTGAATATGATTGTATATAAATTGTTGCTATTTGTCTAGAAACTGCTGGCGTTATCTGTGTTTCTGTCAAGATTTAGGTATACCTAAGCTTAGAATAGGAACATAACACGTTTTGGATAGGAACTGCATGCTAGGATGTTTATCATGAAAAAATAATATTATTTTTGAATTCTAAATGAAAAATCAACTAGGGATGTTAAGTTTTGTGATTATTAGAGCCTGACTAATTTCTCAGTAAAACAGACAGAAAATGACATTTTTGGATGTACAAGGGTAAAACGGAAATTTTGAAATTAGGGACTGCAAAACTAGGTTGGTTTTCATGAAAATTGGGTTTAGAACTATCAAAAACCTTACGGTCAACCCTTGAGTCCTTCGGGTTTTTGAGAATTAAAATTCCAAAGAAAATCAGGTTTTACGAGTCAAAAACAACATTTTTGGGAAAAACGGGAAAAACAGTAATTTCAAGATTTTGGGATAAAAATCTAAGTTTATAAGTATGAAAAATGAGCTTAGAGCTATCCAAATTTTTAAGGTGAGGTCTTGGACCCATTTCGGTTTGTGAAAACAAAATTCTGACAGAAAGCGGGCGGTTTCAGAAAAAGCACTGATGCGCCATAGTTTCAGGCCATGATCGTTGTTATACTCTATGTTTATATTGATGCATCATGAGGAACAAGTTGTCATTAGAATGTTAGGACAACCTTAGATAACTAGAGGGATGATCACCTAACGATGACAGGCATATAAGTGGGCATAGGGAAAAATAGAAAAGCTGTGACCTAGTTTTCACGCCCAGGGCATTGAGCTGCCAAGGAGGTCCACTGAGCGGCCTGAAGCCTAGACCATAGTGCAAACCATGGTAGAGGAAGTGAGCAACCTGAGAGTTCCCAGTGGCCGCTAGGCGACCTAAGAATGTCCACAAGTGTAGAATAAGCAAGTTGTAAGGAGATAAGTTTAGACGGTACGAGCGGACCCAGGATGACCAAGAACAAATATGCATGGGGGTTTAGAGCAATTAAGCCTGGAGGGGCAGAGTTAGAGAAATCAAGTTATGAATGCACACGTGAAAGCCTAAGAATTAGTTAATAACTAATAAGAAAGTTAAGAAGGATAGTGTATGGAGAGTATGAATATGGTAAAGGTAAGTGAGGACAAAATAAATAAGCTTAAGATAGAGATAAACCTGCAAGAGAATTAGAGAGCCAAGAGTATAGAGACACGTTTTAAAAGGCATATAAGAGAAATTCTGAAAGTATGAGGAGGTAATGTTACAAGGATACGATAAGATATGGTTACTTTCCTACCTGGTACAAGGTCGGTAGTGAAAAGCCAAAAGTCCTGTGGGTAGAAACTTGCAGGATGGGCTCCGTCGGTAGAAGCTTGCGGAGAAGAGAATGTCTCTGTCCTGTAGGTAGAAGCTTGTAGGGGAGGGATGGTCAGTCGTCCTGTAGGTAGAAGCTTGCAGGATGGTCTCTATAGGTAGAAGCTTGTAGAGGAGTGAAGGTGAGTATTCCTGTAGGTAGAAGCTTACAGGAAGGTCTCTGTCCTATAGGTAGAAGCTTGCAGGATGGGCTCCGTCGGTAGAAGCTTGTGGAGAAGAGAAGGTCTCTGTCTTGTAGGTAGAAGCTTGCAAGGGAGGGATGGTCAGTCGTCCTGTAGGTAGAAGCTTGCAGGATAGTCTCCGTAGGTAGAAGCTTGCAGAGGAGTGAAGATAAGTATTCCTGTAGGTAGAAGCTTGCAAGATGGACTCCGTTAGTAAAAGCTTGCGGAGAAGAAAAGGTCTCTGTCCTATAGGTAGAAGCTTGCAGGGGAGAGATGGTCAATGGTATCTGTAGGTAGAAGCTTGCAGAGAAATGAATATCAATGTTCCTGTAGGTAGATGCTTGCAAGGAAAAGGATATGAGAAGATGTATGTAATGAGGCAATGACAAATAAGAAAGATTTCACAAAGATTACCTATACGAGAATAAAAGATACCAGAAATATATGACCTGAAGTCACGGAACTCAGTGAGTAGAATGTAGTAAACACAAAGGGTTTTTCCTGTAGTAAGCAAAGTGAAGAATAGGTTCCCCAATCACCTATAAACTAGTTAAAGCTGCTCAGGACTAGCATGGATTAACATAATAACAAGTAGGGCTTTTAGTATGATACGACACTTAGAGACCCCTGAGCGGCGGAATCATAACTGAGTAGAACATAAAGAATGATACCCCCAAGGATTCCCACTAAGGACGCAATATTCTCACCCCCACTCCTTTATGGTTCCAGGCTATCAAGATAAGTACGCCGAGGCGGAGAAGGCATCAGTGGACGAATAAAGACGTTGGCGTTAGAGGATTCCGAGGAAGTAAATGACGATAACTCATGCTTTATATTTGTGATTAGCTAAAGAGACTTGACATGCCCTTAACCCTTATGAGAATTAAATGTATTATGTACTAGTACAATTGGATGTGTAATTGTGTTATGGACCAGGTAATTATATATATATACACACACACACACACACACACACACACACACACACACACACACACACACACACACACACACACACACACACACACACACACACACACACACACACACACACACACACACACACACACACACACACACACACACACACACACACACACACACACACACACACACACACACACACACACACACACACACACACACACACACACACACACACACACACACACACACACACACACACACACACACACACACACACACACACACACACACACACACACACACACACACACACACACACACACACACACACACACACATATATATCATGAGATATTCTGTATAAAGATCCCATAGATTAATTATTGCTTAAGTCCACTTGGACTCTATCGCTTGCATATCTATATGATTTCTCGAACACGTACGACTCATAGTTTATGCATTAATAAAGAAAAGGGAAAAAATTTCAAAACGGTCTGTATTTTCGAGTAAGAAATATTTGTCAAGCTAAAAGTAGGGGGCCAGAAGTAACCCAACCAAAGCAGATAACAACACTCTGAGCATTGCTTATGACTATAGTGTGGGCAGTTAGCAGGGTTGTTTCATGAGACACCTACAAGAAGAAGCAAAACTAGTGTAGTACGTCGTTGTTGGCGCGTATTTGGGTTTGCACTGTGGTGGTTTCACCATATATAGGTCTGTACGCCGTCATTGTTCATGATGAGGAAGACGCTTCTATCTCAGCACACAGCCTCAGGTTCTTCTCAATGGTGGGTTGCTGGTGGTGATGATAAGGCCCTCGTCCTTGCAGCGACGCTTGCCACCTTCCCTTCTAACAACGATGGTGTTGGCTTGTTGGGGTGGCAGTGTTAGGTGAGGTGCAGTTGTGAGGGGTGTGACAAGGAGAGAGCGAGGAGTGTATAGAGAAAAATATTATATTAGTGCTTCATAACTTCATTAATGCAATATTTTTATTGCTAAGTAATCCTTAAGTTTTTGTAAGTTAACTTTTTTTTGACCTGAGACCAAATTGGTCACTAACATAGGTCGGATAAGGTGAGCATGCTCCCCCATTTGTTACAATGAATTTGTTTTATCTTTGGAGAAAATGTAGTTTAGTTGTGATACTACCTCTAATAAAGATACAACTACTAAAACAAAGCTTTAGTTATTGTTATGGCTTGAGCTAAGTCGGTTTGGGGGGAGGGGTTTCTCACAACACTATTTTTTTAAAAATAAATAATCATCACAGTAAAACTTAATATTAAATTTTAAAAAGACTTCGTGCAATTTTTGTTTTTTAAAACTGAAGGCATGAAAGAGCTAAAATCATTTTAGGAGAGTAAACTGCAAATAGACAAACATCACTCGTAAACGCGACAAAAATAGCCTTTAAATATTTTTATGATTTGTGTTATGACAATTAACACCTCCAAAGTGCCTACAAGTTGGGATGCCAACAAAGGACAATATGGTCAACACATATTATAACGTCAATTACCATAAACAAAGAGAAATAGCCGTTGCGCCTCCACACTGCACAACACAACTCGGTTCTGCGTAACCCTAATTCCCCACTTCCTCCATCACCACTGTCTCTGCTATATATATAATTCCACTCAATTTTCCTCACACTCATCGCTCACCCTCTCCCCCTTCTCTTAAGCATTCTTCAATTTCGCTAATAATCGATTAAGTGTTCATTTCATTTTGTCTAACCCCCCCTCTGTTTTGCAGGGTTTTGGTTTTGTCTAACCCCTTTGTTTTCTTTATCTGTTCTGTTTTGCGTATTGTTATTTTTTGCCCCCTTTTGTTTGTCTTGTCTAACAATGGATGCAGGATCTTTGAGTTCTTCTAACAAAACAATGAGAACACAATCTCGCTACCCTCTTCAGGAGCAGTTTCTTCAGAGAAAGAGTTCCAAAGAAAATGTAAGCAAATTATCCCAAACCTTCAATCTGATTTCTCTGCAAATAAAATAAAATAAGGGTTTTATCCATACTATGATCAGTAAATTGGGGTTTTTGACCCTTCAATTCAAACTTAATGGACTTTTTAAATTTGATATTTGACTTCAGAATTTGTATTTGAAAATATGATTTTGATCCTTTTTTGTTTGTGCCGCCAGTTGGACAGATTCATACCGAATCGTTCCGCGATGGACTTTGATTATGCTCACTACATGCTGACAGAGGGGGCTAAAGGTAAGGAAAACCCATCTGTGAGCTCCCCCTCTAGAGAAGCATTCAGGAAGCAGCTTGCAGAAGCCTTGAACATGAACCGGACCCGAATTCTAGCTTTCAAGAACAAACCACCGGCTCCAGTTGACCTAATCCCTCACGAGCATTCCCTCACTCACCATCATGATAAACCCGTCAAGCCCAGCAGATACATTCCTCAGGTTCACTACTATGATCTAATTGACATTCTGCTGATCATTTGTTGTTTGCTTGCATCAAATCCAAATAGAAATGGCTACTTCATACTTTGAACATTTTGCAATGTAATAAGCAAATTACTTGTTGGTTATTTATCAGACTTCTGAGAGGACGTTGGATGCTCCAGATCTTGTCGATGACTACTACCTCAATTTGCTGGATTGGGGAAGTGCAAATGTTCTTGGAATAGCACTTGGAAGCACAGTGTACTTGTGGGATGCAACAACTGGTTCTACTTCAGAACTTGTCACGGTTGATGATGAAGATGGCCCTATCACATCTATTAACTGGGCCCCGGATGGACGGCATATTGCCGTTGGTTTGAACAACGCTGAAGTACAACTATGGGATACAGCTTCAAATAGACAGGTTTGTTGTCTCTATCACAAATTGTTCACTATCCAATTGTCACTAGTTTGTTAGAGTTATTGACATGTTCCTGTGTGTTTATGCAGTTGAGAACTTTGAGAGGGGGGCATAGGCAGAGAGTGGGGTCTTTGGCATGGAACAATCACATACTCACAACCGGAGGGATGGACGGCAGAATTGTCAACAATGATGTGAGGATTAGATCACACATTGTTGAAACCTACACAGGGCATGAGCAAGAGGTTTGTGGGCTGAAATGGTCAGCCTCGGGTCAACAGTTAGCCAGTGGAGGGAATGACAATCTGCTTTACATATGGGACAGAGCCACGGCATCTTCAAATTTGTCGACGCAGTGGCTTCACAGGCTTGAAGATCACACATCAGCAGTAAAAGCCATTGCTTGGTGCCCTTTCCAAGGGAATTTGCTAGCTTCTGGTGGAGGCAGTGGCGACCGATGCATCAAGTTTTGGAACACCCACACAGGTGCATGCTTGAACTCAGTGGACACTGGGTCTCAGGTATGTTCCCTTCTGTGGAACAAGAATGAGAGGGAGTTACTCAGCTCTCATGGTTTTGCCCAGAATCAGCTAACACTTTGGAAGTATCCTTCAATGGTAAAGATGGCAGAGCTCACTGGTCACACTTCCAGGGTTCTTTATATGGCTCAGGTAAATAATATCATTGTGGTTTTTTTAAAATCATGAACAAACCTGTTTTAGACAATTATTTTGAGAAATTTAACTGACAAGTATAAATTGTCAACTTCCTTCAGAGCCCGGATGGTTGCACAGTAGCATCAGCAGCAGCAGACGAGACATTGAGGTTTTGGAATGTGTTTGGAGCTCCAGAAGTCACTAAAGCTGCGCCAAAAGCAAGAGCTGAGCCTTTTTCTCATATAAACCGCATTCGATGAGCTTGCAGCAGCACTTTGAGCACTTTGACCATTTGTCAGAAACCGAGAGATTGTAACACTGAGGGATTGTAACAGCAAGCATCTGCAACTGTATGTTGTGTCAATATTTGTATACAAATAAGTGATGAGTGCACACAATAATGTAGGAGAGGGATACCACGGGATGGAAAAGTGTGTTTGTGGATGGATTCACTTCGATGTACATTGTAACATTCTACTATTGGCAATAGAAATCAACACTCTTTGCCCGTGGACGTAGTCACACACCCTCATGTGGCGAACCACGTATATCGTTCCTTTTTTTTTTTTTTCCTTGTCCATTAAAAAATAAATGAAGCTTTAATGATTGAAGAAAGGTAGGTGTAATTAGGAGTTTTTATATGATTTCAAAAACACAATCCACACCAAGAAAATTTTCTCTCACATTTTCTTTTTCACTATTTACGCACAACATTGAGCAACAGAGAAATGTCGCCAAGTAGTTTCTGCATCATGGGCGGATGAGGGCCCATGAGAATTTTCTGACAATCCTCCGCAGGTTGCTTGGATTGGTCCTCCTCATGTTTTGGCTAAAATCAATGTGGATGGAGTGTTGATCTGCGACTCCAACAGAGTGGTTATGGAGGTGAACATGGCTAGTGGATTCTTGGATTTACAGTGCCTGCGGCCTCTATGGTTGGGTCGAATTACTTGCAATTCGGGATGGGCCCATTTTTGCTCGGAATAACAGTGTTAGACACATTATTAGCGAGTTAGATTGCCTTCGTGTTGTTGGGTTTATTTCCTCTGCTCAATCGGTTACATCACTTATGTTGGATTGTTTACTTGCTGATATCCGCAACCTGTTGAGTCATTCGTGGGAAGTTTAGAGTGCGCCATATTCTTCGCTTGGCGAATTCTGTTGTGGACTGGCTTGTGCAAGAGGGGGCACGTTCATCTACTACTCGTGTTTGTTTTCTCTTTGTTCTCCTATTACCAAAAAAATGCCTTACACTCTCGTCTCATCGTGCATAAAATGTGAGATCCACTTGATAACCAATCAATCACCGCCATGGTTCACGGGAAATTCATTCTAGTTGCTATGCCTTCATTTACAAGAAAATTGCTGAGCTAAGTTCCTTTTAAAATGTCTTGTGAATGCGATCAGTTTTAACAATTATGGTAAACATTAGTAAGTACTAGTACCCTTCAAAGCAGAGGAGGAATCACATTTTGGTTAAAGCCAAGAATTAAAAGCATTTGTGAAAGCATGTGTAGGGGGGAGCTTAAGAAGATGCTGAAGAAGTATAACTAACACTGGATGGTAAATCCAGCAGCAAGAGGAGGAACAAAGTTGCAATGGTGAAGCTGAAGTTCTTCTCAGAATGATGGAATTACTGTCAGGGTCACCTAGAATCATGGCTAAATATGCAATATGGTTTTTGATGATTTTTGGTAGACAGATTGTGGTAGTAGACACAGTGATTTCTGGTTGTTTCTGTTGGGGGGTCCAAACCTTGGTTTGTGTCCCTAGTTTGCTTTCTTCTGCTTGTAACTCTCAAAATTTTGATGATTTTAATTTTGACTGTATTTCATTTAAAACGCTTCATCTAATAATATATAACATTGTGGTTATGTCATTTTGTTAAATTCTTTTCACTTCTAGCAGGCCTGAAAATTTTTGAAGTTCATCCACACACGGGCCAATATATAAGCGTGGATCACAAGAAATATTCAAAATGTGGTGGTTATCTTCTAAATCAAATAGTAATTTACAAATATCAATAAGCTGCTAAGAAGCGAAGCAGATTTTTGTTTGCAAAAAAGAAAAGAGCAATTGAGGCATATAAGAGGAAGTCAAACAAACAGGGTTCTAAAAGAAAATCTAAAAATCCAGAAAAAGTCATTTTGAAAAAAATGCAGAAGTGAAGGGTTTCTAAAAGATGAATCGCGTGTACTAAGGCAACGCCATTTTCAATATCGAATGAGTAGAGAGATAGATAGTTACATAAGGATTTGGTTTTCTTCTTCTTCTTCAACTATGTGGTGTTGTCCTCGGTAGAGATTAACATGATGGGTTACCATCTGCTTCGAGAATCGGCTTTGCAGGTCAATAACTTGATGGAAAGGCTGAATAGTACTGCAAGAAAGTCCCACATCGGAGGGAGGTGAGGAAGAGAAGGGAGTGGGTGTGATATAAAACAGAAGGGACTGCTAACATTGAAACATACTTACCTGGACGGGGTCAATGGGTGATCAAGAAGGCCCATGGCCTATGGTGGTGACTTCCATTGCACTTGGGAAGGGTGCCACCGTAAGGTCTACCCAAGTTGGTGGAGCCTACGTCATAATTTGTGGCAGTGGGGGCCTGCGTTCGCGCGGCCCCTGCCCAATGTAAGTTCTTAACTTTTGTCAGCTGTTGGGCCTAGCTGCAGAACTACTATCTTCGCATCTTGGTGTTGGGGACTACACTTGTTTGTGTTCAATACATGTGATGAAATAAGTAGCCTTTTTGTGTTGGTCTATTCTGGCCCAGTTTAACTTCGACCTGTGCGTGAGAATGGGGCATGCCCTTTTAAATTAAATATTGTTATGATTTGAAATGAATATTTAGAGATAATAAATCTTTATGTCATAATTGGATGTGAAGATACAAAGGAATGAATCTTCTCGTGAATTTTTTATATAAACTTGTCATGCCTTTGCTTTTGATTGAGGACGTAAACATGAAAAATAATTAAAGAGAAAAATCACATGACAACTAGTCATGTAAAAAATTCACATGAGATGATTCATTTTTACAATTAAGAAAAAATATTAAATATCATTCATTAGAGTAAGTTAATTTATAAGTTCATAAGATATATCTTCCAAACATTTTTTATTTTAACATAAAAAAATTCATTCTCATATCTAAACATCAAAATAGAAGCACATGTCTACTATTTTATTTTTAAACACATTCACCACTATTTTGAATCTCAGCAAACTTTTTAACAACTTATGTTGTAAGTATAACTAAAAATAAAGTAGTCACAATTTCCCGAAAATACCCCGCATGTTTTGCTTCACATTCTTTTAAGTTTCAAAGAGGACCCAATGATTCAAGAAGGACGCTACCGGGAAGATTGATAGGATCTTTGCATCGAGGATTCGAGGGAATTGTAAACCAGACAACTAATAATTATCACCGTGCCAGAAAATTGCCTTTTGCCTATATTGCAATTGTAAGAACTGAAGAACATAAAAGATTACTCCCTAAAAGAACTTTCCCGTTAGAAATTCTACTACCTGAGCATCTTTCACATACAAACCCCAATTCACCATGCCAAGTTCATCTTGGAACACTACATGTACATGCAGATCTAAGTAAAGGATGAGAGCTACCGGACCAATCATGCGAATTGACGTCTCATATATGTGTCTTCATGTACAAATACAGGATCTTGACTAGTCGAGGGCGGGATCTGGGGTTGTGCCATGGCTATGCCGCCTTGATTAGGGTACGATGAATCGCCGCAAAGGTTGCCACCATTCTTTCCTGCTGTCAAGAGAAGGTAATAAACAATCCCAGATGCAACACTTACAAGGGCTAAAACTGCACCTCCTGCAAATACTCCAGGTTTCACAACATAGCAGTAGTAGTTGCCGAAGTACATGCTCTCTTCGCCGTGTTGATCATTAAGGGCAGCACCGGTTAGCAAAAGGAAGAACGCAAGGACAAATGCGAACCTGTTGAACAGATATTTTAACCATATAAATAATTGACCAACATTAGTATAATTTACAAAACCTATAAGCCAAAGCAAGCTTGCATCTCAATTGGTACAGTCCTTAAGTTCTTAAGATTTGCGTGCAGTGATGTGGGAGATTCGAACACCAATGTGCTTGCCGAGCCAATATTACGCAAGACTTGGTTTTCATGCGCACAAAATGACGGCCTTAAAGAACCACAAATTTCATTGGTTTCTTAACAAATTTAGCAAGAAAAGACTACAGGCTCAACCAAATAATACCTTCACAAGATAATTAGCAAGATTGGAAGTCATTCACAAGGCTGGCTCAGGAAATTATTGACTAACTGGATAAATTTTTTGTTACAAAAAAAAAAGCTTGCATTGACATAAATACTCAAGTTAAAGTGGCTAGGTCATTTGTATATAATGTTTACGGGGAAACACATTTTACTTATATGAACTAAAGGTCATCTGCTCTTTACTTCTTGGACTAAGAAAAGTGTGCAACTCGATTGCCTAAATGTACACTTCAGTCCTTCTGTTAAGGTTTTGATCTATTGTTAACGAAGATAGCACGTCCAAGAAAGCTTACGTTATCGGGTTGCACATCGTTTTTAAGTTTAGGGGCTAAACTGCACACGGCCCAAAGTTTTTTGGGGGGGGGGTATAATTTCTGTTAACAATGGACGGAAATTTAACAGAAGGACTAAAGTGCACATTCAGGAAAGTTTAAGGATTGATTTGCATACTTTTAAAATTCAGGGGCTCGAGTGCACTTGACCTATAGTTTGAAAAAGGGGGAGGGGGGTAAACTGTATTTTTCCCAAATGTTTATATTATAATGGTATTCACAATTTTGATATCAGAACATGTAACATGCTTTGTACTGCTGCCATGCCTCTTTTCAAACATTGCAACCAAAATCACAAATCTAAGCATGGGGAAAAATAAGCTAAAATGGACAAAAAATGGGAATTAAGATTCCTTATGAAAGAAGTCAATGGCACATACTCCATCTATGCAGCCCATTGATTAGCCTGTGTTCAATAGCACGTTTGATTTTTAGATGGGAACACCCAGAATTGATTATGGAGCTCTAGAAGTGAAAAATGTTCACTTATGGTGATTGGCAGAATCATTTTTGGGTGTCCTCACCTAAAAACCAAACATGCTCAGTCTAATCAGCACAATGAAACAAGTATGAAGTGAGATTACCAGGACAAAACATAGCTGACCAGTGACAATCCCCTATTGGAACCCGGGGCTCTAGGGCCTTTTCTGCAACAACAACAACAATTCCCGTTCAAAACATTCAAGATTATCTGCGATATGGCGAGAGCCAGTGCAGAAAACAAGCCAAGGGGATATGCCGGAGTTCGGGGATATGCGCATTGAATCGGAGACACAAACTGAACTTGAGAGCCCTGCAGAGGTTAGTTCACCAAAGCTTTCAATTTATGGTGAATGAAAAAGATACAGCAGAATCTAACAAATAAAAAAGATTGCAATTTCAAAATCAACTAAATTATTCATTGTCCATTATTCCTTATCTCTAATTGCCCTCTTCTAAAAAGATTCATGACAAAATCCCTAATTTAAGTGCAGATAAATTAAAACATTTTTTTTTTTTTTGCATTTGCTCCTAACTTACGAAAAGCATCATAAGCCTAAATCTCACAACACAAGAGGGTTTTGTACAACAACAATTCAATGATGCACAAGAAGCGTGAAACACAGTAAAGAAAGAAATCAAAAGAGAGTTTAGTAGTAATAATAAATAATAATACCTTAATCCTAGTACCCTCAGCAGCGAAACCAAGAGCAGCAGATAGTAGCCCCAACAAACCGACAACGGTGCAAACCGCCACAGCCCTTTTCTCCATTCTCATTTCTCTCTCTCAATCTTTTCTCTTCTCGCTGGTTTATGTACGTGTGCTATGCGGTATCTGTCTATGTGTCTTTGTCTTTAGCTGGGAAAGTAAAGTAAGTTGGTAGAGTGTAGATTGTCAATCAGGGAATCCTGATTTTGTTTCCAACAGTAATTCTCAAAAATAAATTCATAAGACAGTTCTAAAACCTTAGTATAATTCAATGATATAAGTATATCTTGGTCCTATATTTTTTTTTTTCCCTTTCTTATGTGTGTATAATTTTAAAATCTTAAAATTGTGTATTGTACATAAATTCCTCATGATACGCACGAATCATGTATGTCCCCCAACAGCCTGTGCCAAACGCCAAAATTTAGGATAGGAGGCTTAATACTTATTTAAATCATCTTGATAAGGCCCATGCTATTAGATTTTTGTGTTTCTCACATTTGCAATCAATTGATTAATACTATTTTTTATTATGAGATCAATTTTTCTTTTTAAATTGTGATAGAATATAGAACATTAAAAATTAAAAGTTACTTCCCTTGCATAAAAGGTCAATACTATGTCCCTTGAAGTTTAACTCCATCTAATTTTTTTAAATAAATAAATAAATAAAAATTGAACAGTAAATTCAAGAAGACCTCAAGTCAAATGTATAGTCAAATAGTCAGTGAATATATTGACTTTATATCTCGATATGTCCATTTTTTTTATTCAAAATTTTGTTTAACTTTATTTGTCATTTAATTAGACTAAAAAAAATTAAATTTTTTTTTATAATTATGTTCTTATTATCTCTCATCCACTTAATAACATTTAATAATTATTAACACTAATTTTAAATTTAATTTTAGTCTATACATTTTATATTCTTTTCTAACGCAGTGCACATTAAATAATTTATGTAAAATGCCATAAAAAACGGACTGAGAGAGTGACAAATGGTGCAAATTTGACTATAATAATGACATACAAATTGGCCTGAAGACTTATTAAGACCACTCAACCATCACAATTGAATGTTCCATATTGAAAACTTACAGCTAGGAAATCAAGTTTCACTACAACTGATCCCCTTTTGTCGAATTGAAAGCATTTCAATGTTCTAATTAAACCAAAATCATGGAAATCAGATTACACCAATCGATTCAATCGGTCGAACCGAGAATCAGCTAGAACTTATCTAATCACCTTGAATAAACATGTAACAACTGGCCACAAACTGTTCGAACCGGTCCATAATCAGTTCACTGATTATATTGATGGGATAGTTCATTTTTTTATTAAAAGAAAAATTAAACAATATTGACTTGAAATGGTTTATTTTGCGTATCACAAAAGCCACTGTTCGGCATTCATTAAGCTATTAAGCTGCAAATGGTCCCTAGACCACAAAAGAACACCGAGCGCCCACATCATCACCAAGCAGTCTGATGCATACATACAGACGACCTTCCTAGCCCTAGGAGCTTCCTGGAACAACACCCTTATCTGTTGAATAAATATAATATTCCCCAACCAGTCCATGCATTCACCACCACCACCACCCCCACCACCAACAAACTAAGCTTTGGCCACACTATAATGTTCTGTCATAATCCATGCATACACTATACATAGTAAATTACCGCTCCATGTAATCCAAATACATAATTCAAAATTAAAAAAAAAAAAAGTTAAAACTTAAAATTCGAACCCTTTGAAGACTCGAAGTTCATTTGTCTCCTTAAAACAGGGCATTCCATGCTTGCAAGTAGTTAAGGTCAGAAATAGGGGACATTTGATGAGCTAGAGATATGTTCGGATGTAATAGCAGATACCTAACTCAAATGCATAACATACTATTACAAACCTGTTTCACTTGGAAAGACATGCAATGTTTAACCCAATATAAAATTAATAGCATCTTTAACATAGGGAAACACAAGTTAACAATAAATGTGCAGGCTCATTGAGCCATCTCCTCATAATCAATAACAAAATGCTTCAATTACATAAAATTAGGGCAGACTGGCCCCTTAGATAGACCAAGGCGAACTTCCATTCCATGATGCATGTCCGATGGCCGAAAAGTCTCTGATTCGCGGGGGTCTGCAGGCAGCAACATTCACGAAATTGAAAAGAGAGGAAAAAGAAAGTAGAGAGTATAAACTTGGTAATGAAAAAAAGAATGAAAACCGGCAACAGCACAAAGGCAAATTGTGTCATTACCATTTAGATAATCCTCAAAACCGAAGTCATCAAGACTTCCTGTATAAGCCTCCAAACCGAGCATGGAAGAAGGAATCACTCCTGGAGGCCTCTGGAATCTACACAGAAAAGTATCATTATACATCCTTCAGAGTTTAGACTAAACAAATCAAAATAGAGCCACCAACATAATGTACAACATAAGAGGAAGAGTGCCAAATGTACCAGGTCACAAACAGGTAAACAGCCAAGGCTATACAAAGAATAGCATGAGAGAAATCCACAAAACTTCTTTCCACTGATTTCTATTGTCCTATACTCTGCTATGATGTCCATCCTACTGATTTCTATTGACTTTTTTAATGTCTATCCCTCTGCCTAGGACTCAAGAAGGTTACTTCACTAAATAGGAGGAACTAGGAACCTTCTACACCCAGCCAGAAGTCAAGTTGGTTTTGTAGACATCCATGGCTGCCTAATTATGGAATAGGCCTTACTCAACCTGTCATATTGAATGCATTGAAACATGTAATCCGGTTGGACTGTATTTGTTCGTTCAATTCTCTCCCACTTGAAAAGTTTTACGTGGTTTTAAGAACTATCCTTATGCCAGTCATACACAACAGAAACATAACACATTTTTCAGCTAATATAACTATTTTAGGTTTATGCAAAATTATCTACCACAATATCTCCACCAAAAGTTTAAACTCACCCACCCAGTCTAGGTGGAAACTTAATTATTCTTATTCACATGTTATATGGTACATACACATTTTTATTCCTAGGGTCGTGTGTGAGTAATAGAGTATATCCATGCCTTTGCCTCAAATTTCCACTATACAAAGTAAATTAGGATAAGATTTGAAAAACACTACTAGAAATCACGCACAATCACACTGTCACAAAAACAGTTTCAAGCCATTGAGGAAACAAAGGAATGTTTCAGAAAAAGAGAAACCGAACAATACCGAGATAGGATTTGCCTGTCAAGGTCCATCTTCAGTGGAAAAGCAGTTCCATACAAATTCACCATACATTGCCTCTTCATCGCTTCATTTATCTTGCTTGCCTAAAATTAACAAATAAAAACAAAAAACAATTGCCCACAGGGATCAGAATATAGACCTAAATTTGAATCCTACACAAGCATCACTAATATTAACATCAATTTTTTTAAAAAAATAAAAAAATAAAAAAATAAAAAAAAAATAAAAAAGGGGCCAAATATTGCAAGGTAAAAGCTTGTTGATTTTTTTCAATCAAAGGAAGCCCGAAAAGGAGGAAATAGGTAATTACTGGAGCCGGTGGCCAGAAAGATTCAAACTTGAAATTCGAAATACAAAACCCTAAAACCTAAAACTCAAAGCATAGCGATCAGAGAGAGGAAAGTGATGATTAGTACAGATTCCCGGGCAGATTCAAGAGGGTGAGAGCCAACGATGTCGCTCTTCACACCGTGGAGTCCGAATCGCAACGCATCGTTTTGGACACCTCCGATTTGGTGCGCTATGCTCTTTGGCAAGTCCTGCTCCATCTTCTTCTTCTTCTTCAGCAAGCAAGAAAAAAAGGGGAACAACTGACCTGAACGCCGATCCATCACTGCTATTATATGGCCCTTTTTCCAACTCTTAACTATTTACCAATAAGGATCTGGTGTTAAACTATTTACGGCCCAAGGGCTCTGTTTTTGTTTTATTTTAAGAAAAGGGTTTGTTGCCAAACTGTTTACTAAGAAGTACCTTTTTTTTACGTTGATCTTTGATCATAAGTATTCAGTTGACATTTACACAATTTCATTTCATCTAAATTATTACTACTACATAATAATTTGTGTGTAACAAATATTTTTCATAATTGTGTAGCTTTGCCTTTGTGTTAATTAAGTTTCTAGTTCTTGTAATATTACAAAATTTGTATTTGGTCCTTTTAAAAAATTTTGTTAGGATTTAGTCTATGTAAAAGAATTTTATTCGTTTTTAATCCCTGTTGTCTGTTTGGGTTGGACGGCGCTAACGTGATCGTTAACTTCACCACGTGATATAACTCAAATTTTTAAATTAAACCCATGACTCACCCAAGGCCACGACACTTTGCCACCGTCGGCCTGCACTTCACCTCTCTTCTCTTCCTTTCTCTCCACCCTCCCGCTCTCCCTGTCGAAGCCGCCACCCACCCACTCCACCCCCTCTCCACGCCGAAGTCGCCACCCACCCCACTCCTCTCTCCTTACCGAAGCTGCAAATGCTCAATGTTGGTTTTGGTCCCCACCACCCTGTGTATAATAGAAACAGATCATGACAGAAACAAAAAGAAAGTGAGAGAGAGGGAGATTTGATGAAGGCCTCGGCCCAGACGGTGGCCTCATAATGGAGAAGGATGTTACCTTTTAGGAACCACGATGGAGAAAGGGTGGGTGGCGGCTTCAGCGAGGAGAGGGGAGGGAGGGTGAGTGCCGGCTTTGGAGTACAGAGAGAAGACGAGACAGGGCAGGGTGGGGTGGGAAGAAGATGGGGCGGGGTGGGGTGAGAAGAAGACTGAGTGAAGTTATTATTATTTTTTTAAACATTTAAATTGAATTAGGTTCTGGTTGGGGTGGGTGAGTCAGGGGTTTAATTTAAAAATTTAGGTTATGTCATATAATGAAGTTAACAGCCAACAGCCACGTCAGCATCGTCCAACCTAAAGTAACAACAGAGACTAAAAATGAACAAAACAAAAATTTACAAGACTAAATTCTAACAAATTTTTTTAGAGAAACTAAACACAAAACTAAAAACTTAATTAACCCATTTTTATTTTAATAATTAAACGGTGAAATTTCGTCTTGAAGATTCAATTCCTTCCATTTGAATGGATCAAAAGCGAAAACGGTGAGTCTCTTTGGTGTCTTCATCTCCACCACCAATCAAACGTCATTTATCTTTTCCAAAAACAATAAAATAAAAACAGAAGCAAACTATTTTCTCTGCAAGCGGTTGTTCCTTCCCTCCCATCCCATCCACACCACTCACGGGAGAGCCATGTCAGCAGCCGTGGTAGCTGGCTCAGCCACCTTCACCACCACCAGCAAACTCTGCATCAAAACCAAAAGCTCTTCCCTCACTCACTCCAAGGCACTACTCGCTCCTCCTCAATGCCAGGTAGCCACTCTACTTTCCTCATTACATATCATAATTAGATTATATAGCTCGCTTTGACTCAATGCATGCTTGATTTTCAGGTACCAATTATGGGTGTTCCACCTGAAAATCAGTGTATCTTAATACAATTCGTTCGTTTAAGAATGCATAAATTTAGTCAAAACGACGGAGGGAGTAGAATTCAAAAGCGAGCCTTTACTTACTTTAATTGTGTTGCAGAAAACATCTTTACAAGGCGTCACACTTCATGAAGCCAAAAGGGGTGTCTCAGATTCATTCTTAGGTGGTGATCGTTCTTCATCCTCCATTGCATTTGGGAGAAGGGGACTTGACATCACAGCAAGGAGTACTGCTGGGGCTTCCAAGACGATCGAGGTCGAGGTTGACAAGCCACTTGGCCTCACCTTGGGCCAGAAGCCTGGTGGCGGTGTTGTCATCACCGTTAGTATCATATCCTTATTCCTTCATAAACAATAACAACAGAAAATGTATAGCATATTTCGATTTCTGTGTGTAGTGGCTCATAATGAATTCTGGAACTCTAAAAGTGAGAAATTTTTACTTTTACTATGGCTTAGAATTGATCTTAGGTGTGTCCTCTCCGAAAACCAAACACGCATGTAGAGTCTTAATAGATTAGTATTGAAAAATGCATACACCTTAGTTTTCTTAAGGGATTAATATGTTAAAGATGTGGAAATGTTTCAGAGACTAATGTGTGTGCATTTTTAGTGTATAGTCTTAGCAGATTAGTCATCAGGCGAAAAAATGCATACACATGGGTCCTTTTAAAAGATTAATATCTTAAAAATCTAAGAATGTTTTAGAGACTAGTGTGTATGCGCTTTAGTGTAGAGTCTTAACAGAGTGGTCATAAGATGAAAAAAATGCATACACATTATTTGTTAAGAGACTAATATGTTAAAAATCTTAAAATGTTTCAGAGACTGATGCGTATGCGGTTTTTTATTTTAGGGACTAATCTGTTAAGATCATACAATGTACATTTTCTCCTTTTATAATATAAATTATTCAATGCTATATTGTCAGGTTTGAGGGAGATGATATCAATCTCTTAGTTATTGTTGTTGAATAAGGATTGTTTTACGTTTCTCTTGTTTAGGGTGTTGATGGTGGTGGGAATGCAGCAAAAGCAGGGTTGAAAGCAGGGGACCAAGTCATATACACTAGCAGTTTCTTCGGGGATGAATTGTGGCCGGCGGATAAGCTTGGATTCACCAAAACCGCGATCCAAGCGAAGCCGGACTCTGTCTACTTTGTTGTCAGCAGGTTCTCCAAACTTTCGTTTCTTGGTCTTTTGCTTTTGAAGTTTGAGCTTTGTTCCAATTTCTTAATTTCATGATTGCATCAATTCTCTAGTAGATTTTGTTGCTGACATAGGTTATTCTTAGTTCAGTATGTAATTCAATGAAATTGTTCTCCATGAAAATTGTTGTTGAACTTATTCTGTTCATCAGTTTGTTTCGAACGGGGTATAAGTTGTGTAGGGGAAAGTCTCTATATTGTTCTTGTGATCGTGTCGTTTATTCTGCATTTACTTAACAACTTAAATACGCTGATGTTTTTTGTTATAAAGAGGTGCGGAGGTAGATGTTAAGAGGCTTCCAAAGCGTCCTGCTCCTCCTCGCTTTGGAAAAAAGTTGACTGAGGCTCAAAAGGCAAGAATCATTCTGAAAACCTTTGCTTCCTTGAATTTATTTTTCTTCTAGAATCAAAATGATATTATGCCCTTTACTCTTTTGTTTTCCATTTTTTATATTCAATGGTTGATAAAGTGCATAATCATGCAGGCTAGAGCTACTCACATATGCCTTGATTGTGGATACATTTACACCTTACAGAAACCTTTCGAGGAGCAAGTAAGAGCAGCACATTATTTACAATTTTTATAGAAACTTCTATCATTCTGTGTTTTTGTGTTTGACAACTTGCCGCGTTATACTCGGTGACTTGTTGATAGCCATAAGATTTGTGTTTCTAATCTTCAACCGATGAAATCTTAATCTTCTTGATAGATGATATCAGTTAAAGTTGGATTTGTGATCAACATGCTGATTAGTTTTGTCATTCTCCCTTTGTAGCCGGACGGATATGTCTGCCCCCAATGTCAAGCACCTAAGAAGAGGTTTGCTCGATATGATGTCAACACCGGAAGAGCTATCGGTGGGGGCTTGCCTCCTGTTGGAGTTATTATCGGACTTGTGGCCGGTGTAGGCGCAGTCGGAGCCTTGCTTGTTTATGGCCTTCAGTGACATTTTCATTGCATCAATCGCATCCTGGTTTTGTTGATTTTCTGTCCTCGAAAGCTGTCTCTCAATATTCATGTGAAAACTGAAGATTTCTGTATGAGAGTAAGCATGTAATGACTAAACAATCAAAACTACTGTCTCTCATTACATTCAACATGCAGTATATAAGAAACGTTTTCTCCTCATAAGCAATCAAATGAATGATGGTTACTCATTACATTCAAGATGCAGTTGAGCTCATAATCTGGTATTGGTCACAATTTGTCCATTATTAGCTCCAAATCATATCATACACTCTTTATAGCATGTTTGGTTTCTAGGTGGAAACACTCATAATCAATTCTGGTAGCCATTAGAAGTGATAATTTCTCACTTCTAGAACCATAATGTTAATATGATGATATCTACATCTACAAGTAAGTGTATAAGCCATAATGTTAATTTCTCACTATAAGCCATAACGTTAATTTCTCACTATGTATGTATAAGCCATTATGTTAATATGATGGAAATTTCTCACTATGTATGTATAAGCCTTATTGTTAATATGATGGTATCTACAACTACAAGCAAGCAAGTGTTTCAGAGCTGATGGAATTGTGCAGCACTTGCACAGGAATACCAAATGCATCTATCCAATCCAACTCACCCGAGTTATGGGAACAAACATTCTCTCCTTGCAATGTCTTCAGGGATTAGGTTGGAATTAAATTGAACTCTTAAGACTCGATGTCCAACTGATTTCATAGGAGGAAGTAGAAACTAAACCTTCATTTAATATATATACTTCCTTTTCTAAACTTGAATTTGGCTTAATTTGGAAAATAGACATATTTCATAGTTATTGAGCATTTGAGTAAATTCATCTCAAAATGTTGTCTAATTTAAATAAATGATTCCTCACCTTTTTGGTAATGTAGTAATGAAAGAGTTTTTGAAATTTTTAATAAATAATATAAAACACTTCTAAATCCCAAAAGACTTTTTTTCGTACATATTTCATGTATAAAACTCAAGTCTCTCGCCTTTAACTCAAATCTCTCACCTTTAGATCATTTTTCATAGAGAAGTAATAGTATGACAATTAAAATAAATAATATTAGGACAATTACAAGACATGAAGTTTATTATGATAGAACCTACTATAAACTCTATCTCTTTGTGAGTATAATTTGTCTTGCCCATTTTAGTTGTCATCATAACATTATTCTTTTTTATAGTTTTTGATAGCTTTCTTTATGGAGGAATTTGAAAAACTACACCTGGCTCAAAATTAATGCAAACAATTATTATATCAATACAAAGAAAAATAGTCCAATAAATTTACCAATAAAAAGATGTTATTGCATTTTGAATTTTAAACTAAGCCAAGTATGCACCACAACACCAAATTAACTTTATGATAAGTGCATTTCACTTTTTCTTTTGTTTTTGTTTTTTCATCTAGAGTGTTCGTTGAGAACAACAGTGACTAATTATCTTGCAGTAATTGAATTTATATAAAGTGGTAGACTGATCATAAAATATTTTTCCATTCACCAAAGGTGCATGTGTTTCAATTCTTCAAAAAAAAAAGCGATTAAAAAAATTAATTTTTGGTATAGAGACATAAAAAGCTAAAAACATATTTTTCTAATAAACTATTCTTTTTAGTTTATTAAAAAAAGAGAGTTGAAAATAGAATTTTTATTTCAGATTTTGATTAACTTTAAAAATTAATGCAAATATCTAAAATCAATTATTTTACCAAAAAAAAGTTAAATTTTGACAAATAAATTTAAAAAAAAAAAAACGCACTCAATATAAACTACTACAGCGTCACACCTGTGATTATTTTCTTGTTCTGTTTGTTGGGGACCAACAAAAGAATCTACCTGACTTGCAAACGCACTCCTTTTCCTCTATGTATTTTACGAAACTGAAAGTCTGAAAGAGTGTTACTGTTGTGTCGTTGCTTTCAACCTTTTGCATTCCGTCAACTTTTCTACTACTACTGACAACGGCTACTTCCCTCTTCCTCTTCTATTTCTTGTTGATTTCAATTCTCCCATTTTTGCATTACAAGCCTTGTTCTTCAGCTGAAGCCAGAAAGGTAATGAAATTGAATGAACGCTTCATGTTTTTTTTCTTCTTCTTTTACCAATTCTGAAAGGTGATGATGCCGTGTTAGTAATTTTTCAATTCCAAAATCTGTTTGAAAAAAATAAAATAAAACGTGAAATATACGAATTAGTCTTGTATATTTGCCTGATTAAGATTTGTCTGTAACTTTTGTGGCTTATTTATATATTTAATAATCTTCAAAAATTCTGATTTCGCCGATTGTAAATTTATAAATTTGTGAGTGTGTACGAATTTTCGAAGAACAAAGTGAATTGTGTGCAGAGATTTTGACTACAAATGAATGGACATAAATAAAATACTTTAATTAATTAAATATATTATCCCAATCAGATAGTATAATAATATATTATTTTTTTTACACGACTTTTTTTTTAATTGAGTTAATTCACCGTTTTATTGGTCATGAAATGATTAATCTCTGACATTTTCCTTCCTTCTCATAAGAAAATTTTAAAACTTTGTTTAGGTTGCAATTATTTGCAAATATATAATATAATTGGCATGATCTGGTGATCTAGATGGTCCGAAAAATTAAAAGATAAACATGAAGATGGAGATGGATTTGTGATAGACACTGAAATGTAGCAGAAGAGCAAAATGGGTTAAATTGGGTTTGTGTTGTTTCTAAGTGCCAAACACCGATCTCACACCACCTTGTTGCTGATGCTGCAGTTTTCACTTCTCACAAACTCTTGTTCATCTATATATCTCAGGTATGAGGTTTAATCTTTGAATTTCTTCCAATGAGTTCTGTTTTTTTGTTACCGAGTTATTTTTGGCTTTTTGTTTTCTTTTCTTTTTATGCTTCCAATGGTAGGGCAATACGACCTGGCAACATACCTATTGAGGTATGAAAATGCTTTGGAAAAAAAGAAACATGGTGGCTTACAAAGTTTTTCAATGAGATCATGAGGTCAAAGAAAATGCTAGATGGGCGCAAGAAGAGTGCCTTGGTTCCCGTTTTCAAAAACCAACAAAGATATACAAAATTGTGCAAACTATAGAGGAAATAAACTCATGAGCCACACTATGAAATTATGAAAAAGAGTAATTGAGCGGAGATTGCGATAGGAGACCCACATCATAGAAAATCAGTTTGGTTTTATGCCTAGGAGGACTACCATAGAGGCAATCTACTTCTCACAGAGATTGATGGAGAGATATCGGAGGGACCAAGAGAGATTTTATGGAAGGTTTTGGAGAAGAAAGGAGTTTGGATTGCTTACATACGAGCAAGCAAATATATGTATAATAGAGTCACAACTAGCGTAAGAACACAATGTGGAACGACAAAGGAATTCCCTATCACCATTGGTCTACATCAAGAGTCAACTCTGAGTCTTTATCTTTTCACCTTTGTCTTAGATGCTCTTACTAAACACATCCAAGGCCTAGTGTTCGAGAGTCGAGAGAAGAGTTAAATGGAACGTTAGAACTATGGAGACAAGCGTTGGAAACACACGGTCTTCGTATAAGCAGAAGTAAGACCGAATATATGGAATGTAGGTTTAGTAAGAGACATATAAATCCAAACGTAAAGGTAAAAATTGGATATGATCCTATACCATACGTCACACGTTTCATGTACCTTGGCTCCATTATCCAAAATGATGGAGAGATAGAGAGTGATGTTAAGCATAGGACCCAAGCTGGATGGATGAAATGGAGGAGCGCATCATGAGTTCTGTGTGATAGAAAAGTGTCACTCAAGCTTAAGAAAAAATTTTACCGCACAATTATAAGACCAACAATGTTATAGTATAGGGGACTGAGTGATGTGCAATAAAAGGCCAATAGGAGAATAAACTCAATATTGTGAAAATGAGGATGCTACGGTGAATGTGTGGACACACTACACAAGATAGGGGGAGACCTAGAAAAACTATAGAAGAAACTACTAGAAGAGATTTAGAAGTTAATGAGTTACATGAAAACATGGTCCTTAATTTACATGAAAACATGGTCCTTGATAAGGTATTATGACGTCGCGCTTGATCCATGTAACTAATTTCACGTAGTGGGATAAGGCTATCTTGTAGTTGTTCTTTTTCTGCTTCCCTTTCTGTATATGCCTTCGCTGCCACCTGTTTGAAGAAATGCTCCAAATGCAAAAGAGGCTATCGTTTTACTGTCTTGACTTTTGAGGTTTCTGATTTGGGAATTATTAATAGTGTTTTCAATTATGCACCGTTATGAGTTATGACCTTTCAGATGTGGTTTGGCTTGGAATAATTTTCTATATGGCTGCTCCTTGATTGTGTTTGTAGCTTTCTACTTATGAATACTTACGAATATATTGATGGTATTTTATAGTTTTTTGGTTACATTAGAGAAGCTCAAACCTGACATCTCTAGAACTCATGGGCATGGCATGGTATTTCATAGTTTGTTAGAAATTATTTTATGAATTGTTTAGAATAAACCTTGCTAAAATAGGGTAAAATAGACTTTGTTTATGCGCACACAAAAAAAAAACGGATCTTGTTAATGAGGATATAATCCAAAATAGAACGTCCATAAAATTTAGGGTACCTTTTCCTCTTTAGCTTTTACTTTTCAGTTTTCCCCTTCCCTTCCATACTTGATCAAGAGTATAATTGTTATATAGCTGTTGGATGTTCAGGTTCGTACTGAAGTCTTTTTAGATGTAAGCACATATTCACGGCTACAGAACTAGGCGGAGAGAACTTGGGTCGTTTGGCTTCAGAAATATTTCGTTTTCACTTTTAATTACAAAATTGTTGCATTTGTTTCCGTTTGATCCCTTAAAAGATTTTGAGAACATCAATTTAATCCTCGAATGGTAATTTTTTAATTTTAATATTGGAATAGTTCAATAGTTACTTTCTACTCGGACCAAATTGATGTTATTTCAAGACCATGAATTATCATCTCAGGACCAATTTGATATTGCTAGTCTTTCGCGGACCAAATTACTGTTCGAAAATCTTTCAAGTACCAAAATGGGGGGAGACTGTTTTTTGGATTGCCTTCAAATTGACAGGTGGTTAGCACATAAGTTTCTTGGAGACTTGTCACTAAAATAATTATCATTTTGTGGTTAATAAATGTGAAAAACAAAATGTTCAGCGTAAGATTCATGGAATCAAATCAAGTTCATTGGTTCAGAATTCTTTATTTCATCAATATACTTTTGGTGAACATGGAGAAGCTGAATGCTTTACAGAGCTGAGGGAATTGCAATTTGATAACCAAGATGAGCTTTTATTTCAGTTTAATTCCATGATATATTTCAATCTTCCAAGATTGGCTCCTATCAAATTATCTATAATCTGTGTTTGGCCCTTCATTCATCCTAGTTTACATTTTGGCCCTGCTGTGTGGATTTTTCTGTATATAATTGTATTTTTTTCCTATTTATGTTTGCATTTTGTAGGGTGTAACAAGATTAGTTCATTCGGGGTTGTGTTGCTACTGCTGCTGATCTAAAATTCTTCTATATTGTTTTATCATTTGGCCTTTTTTGCCTTCTCTCTGCTGGTGGTGGAAGGCAGAAATGCACATTGGAGTATTGGTGATGATGACTCAGACATTGAAAACGATTGTCATCCTATCATGACCATGACAAGGGTTCCCGCCTCTCTCCGATGCCTCCTGTTCGAACTGGGAGCCGTCAATGGCGCCAAACCCACACTGGCACGTTGGCTGTTGCAATAGCATCACTTCCCTTGTCTTCTCTGATACCTGTTGCTTTAATCAGTTAAGGGGCTGGCAAGGGCATCGCCATTCAAAAGTAACATCTCCACCTTCTCTACAGTATGGGACCAAAAATGGTAGCAGTACTGTTAACCAGGAAGGCTTGGCATATCTGGGTCGTCTAAGCTTTGGACACGGCGAAAAGAATATGTCAGGCTGTGGTGGCGTCCCGATCACATGCACGGGCATGTGTGGCTAGAGGAACAAGTGCTTCAAGCACACGGAGATGATTTATTGCCCCCTATCATGGTCTCACACTTCCGTTACACTAATCCCCTTGGTCACCCTTCTGGCCTCTCAGATGTGCGCTGGTTTGTCCTCTGTGATGACGATACCATCTTCAATGTGGCTAACCTTGTTGATGTTCTCGGCAAGTATAATTCCTCTGAAATGATTTGCATAGGTAGCCCCTCAGAGAGTCATTCGGCAAATTCATATTTTAGTCACTCAATGGCCTTTGGTGGTGGTGGTATAGCCATAAATCATCCGCTTGCGACGAATGCATTGAGAGATATCCCAAACTTTATGGCAGCGATGATAGACTGCATTCCTGCATTACTGAGCTTGGAATTCCGTTGACCTGGGTGGGAGCATGGTTTTCACCAGGTATTTTGTTGATCTATTTCCTTCATTTATTTATTTACATACATTTTCAGAGTAATGGAAATCTTGGTCAGACGTATTATATGATTATCGTAGATCCATTTCATCACTCGTAATTGGTAATTTGATCGCAGCTGATTTGTCTTTCTGCTATCCTCGCACCCTATAGCACCATTTGTGTCAATTCACCATGTTGAAGCTGTTAATCCCTTTTACCCTGGCTTGAGCTCTTTGGATAGCCTGAAACTTTTTACCAAGGCCATGAGAGCTGATCCCAGAAGCAATATGTTATGACCATGCTCGGCATCTAACTTTTTCAGTGTCACTCGGTTATGTGGTTCAAGTCATTCCTAACATCATTTTTCCCCGTGAGCTGGAGCGCTCAGAACGAACCTACTCTGCTTGGAACGGTATCAGCCAAAGGAATGAATTTGACTTTGATGCTAGGGACCCATCCAGATCTATTTGTAAAAAGTGAATTCTCTTCTTCCTTAAAGATGCTCAAAGAGAAGGTAATGCTTCGCGGGGCTCATATGTTCGGAGTGCAGACACATGATTTCAAAAAGAGAATTTTCTGCTTTCCTCACTTTCCCGCTCTGCAAAATGTGCAAGAGATCCAGGGGCATTACATGTGGAGGTATTCTTGGAATAGCCATGAGTCATTATGTATGTTGACACTGTAACATCTCCTAATTGTCTACTTAGTTCCTTTTTCCAACACTTTCCTACCTTCTAGCACGCTATGCTAGGCCCAGGTGGGGGGGGGGGGTTGTGGCGAAGGCTGGCGTCCAGGAAATTCCCATGGCGAAAGTATTTTCCCTTGGAAAACTTGTAGAAAAGAGAGTTCTTTTGATGGATCAATCACCAAGCTTGATTTCCAAGGTCCAAATTAAAGGCCTTTTAAATCTTTAAATCCTAGACCTCCTTCACTTTCTATCTGCATTGTGTGTCCCATCTGATCTAGGTCATGCGACGTTCATTATTTTTCTAACCTCCCCATAACCTTGCCATCATCCTATGTAACTCATCTAGGAGAGTATTAGGGTGGAGAAAAACACCCCATAGAGTAGATTGGGATTGTTGTGGCAACTGCTTTAATCGGAATCTCTCTACCACTTGGGGATAGAAAATTGCATCCCCAGTGAAGTAGCTTCTTGCTTACTTTCTCTTTGATGATGCTAAACATTAACTAAATATATATAGATATATATATATATATATATATATATATATATATAGACACACACGTGTGTGTGTGTGTTGTGGTCTCTAATTATGTGGTTTCTTCTTTTTTGCTACCAGCATTAGAATTGATATCAACATGATATTATTTTTCAACAATGACCATTCAGACTAGAAATGACGGTTAATTAAATAGCACTACATATATGTACGAGGTTTGAAAATAATTATTGTAAAATTTAAACACTTGCAATGATATAATTAATGATATATAATTAAATGTAAAAAAAATTGACGGTATAGCAAAATTAAATTTATATACTAATACATAGAATTTATAAACTTATAAAATGATTTTGTTTTTATGGAAGATAACCATAAAAAGATTTTGATAAATCTTCTTGAACTTGTGTAATTGACTTGTTTCTTTTATTTTGATAAACTTTGTTGTTTTGCCTTAATTTGGAAAAGTTAGGTACTCTTTTTCTCCCTAAAATATTGAGGATTTTTTCATTGTGTTTTTCTGAGATTTTAATGAGGCATTTCTCCACTATGCAAGTGTGATTTTTTGGTGGCTTTGAGGTTATTATAATGATAATCCTTACGGCTCTTTTATACTCTTGTGAGCAATAAAACTTGAACCCATTTAATAAAAAAGATTGTGTTTTTGAATTTAAAAGCATCTATGCATATTTATTGTTCGAGGAGATTTATTATTTTTAACCAATTGTCTTACCAAATTTTAATATGCATTGCTCAAACTTGAATATTGAATCTTTTCTCCTCATTGTTTTTATTCAACAGAAATATAAATGTAATGAGGCTTTTCTCCACTATGCCGGGTGTGATAAAAAGAATATTTTCCCTAAAATAAAATATATCATCGATATATAACAAGGATTGCTGATTGAATGCATACAAAATAAAATGACATAAATTGATTTCTTTAAACAGAATCAATATGGATATACGTAAATTAATTTTTTTCATATATATTACTTTATAAATGATGGAAATCTGCTGACATTAATAATTAATTTTTTATTTTCATTTTTTTTAATTTCTCTTCTACTTGGTCATACTACCAACCAATCAATGAATATCTTTGTTTACCAAGGGGTTGGTCCGTAAGCGACTTAGTATAGCTTAAGTAGGTATTAGGTTTGAGATATTGTATACGCAGTTTGTCTCCCCCACCATAATCAGGTGGGGACCCAGGTCGACCCAATTATTCTAGGTAGCTAAAGTACGACATCTGCGTATTGGGCAAAGTAACGTTATCTTCTCCTTTTAGATTAATTGTTTATTATTATTATTATTTTTTTGGTTTAATTAAATTTTTAATTCATGTAATATTAAAAAGCTTGTATTTAGTTCTTTCGTAAAAGTTTTAGTCCCTATAAATTTTTTTTTTATTCGTTTTTAGTTTCTGCCATTAATTTAAGTTAGACGACGCTGACATGATCGTTAACTTCACCATGTGGCGTGCTACTACATCCTGAAGCCGCCCTCTCTCAACCACTGCATCAAAACGGAATGCCTCTTCAAATCGCCCTTTCTCCCCTCCCACACTCTCATCCCTCACCTCAAAAACTCCCTCTCCAACACCCTCTCCGTCTTCCCCCGACTGTAATGATTCCTGAAAAGAGGTTAGAACATCTAGTTGAACAAGCCCTTATCTTGCAACGAGATGTTTGCCCGGCAGTACATCACATGACACATCTATTGTTCAAGTCGGGATACTATTTATAGAGGTCAAAATATGTTGACTGTGGCTTCATGATAATAATAAACAACTTTGAACAAATTGTACAGAATTAAGAATTTTATTAGGCATGTCTCAAGTATATAGACCACAGACCCATCAATGTTGTACTACGAAAACTATATCCAAAAGTTTACCTTATTACACCAATGCAAGATATAATGTCAACCAGGATGGTTAAGAATATTATCATTTCTTTGATTTTTTTTTTTTTACCAATAATAAATTAACGTTATATTTCTCCATTTTCTTCTTAAATAACATAAATATATGCTTCAAAGAATGCAGCCCCCAATGTCTAGCTATTCTAAATCTAGAGAACCTGCAAAACAAATACAAACTATATAGACTCTGGCAAGAAGTAAGGGTAACTGATAGCCACATTACATTACATTTACGGATGACAAAATGATTCAGAAGAATATTGCAGTGAGATGATTTGATACTTGACTGGTGATTTGGTTTCAGACTTTCCAGATATAATCACTTAGTGGGCCGCGTCTTCCATTTAACACTAGATTGGCTTGATCCACTTCTTTCCCCATAAATTATCATCTTATAGAAGAGTATGTGATGAACTCTCTTGAAGTAAACTGAAACGGTTGATGTGGAATAGGATTCGGTCGAGGTCCATAAACTTTGATCTGCCGGACATGAGTATCCCTTCCATTGAGATGGTTTGACAACACAGCAATTTGCAACATAAAAGTATTGACAAAAGTTTCTCGAGGATCAACTCCAGATAATGACAGATAAACCCAACCAGTAGGCTTCACAAGTTCCACGGTTTTAATCTCCTTCAAGTTGTGAAAGCCATCACCAGCGCGTATGGAAACCTTGCTTGGCGTGTAACTCTCATCAAGCTTGAAATCCACATAGAGAACAATTAGTTGTAGTCTAACTTTCTTCTGAAACTGAATGTTAACCAAATGGGGTTGAGCTCCGTCTGATTGCCAATAGGTATCGAGATTGTCATCAAGGAGAGAAGAGACGCCGTTACCGGGCTTGCAGGAGCTGACACTCCAGGCAGCTTTCTTGCCCATCTCTCTGAGGTCGTCATCGATGACTAGGAGCTGGTTCCCTCCGGTGAGCTTTGCTTCTTCCTCGCCCTCCGACGATTCTGCAGCCATTTCAAGGAAACCAGCGAATTGGCGAAGAAGAGGTCCTCAAAGTCCCCGGAGAAGAGATCAGACGCGTGCCACTAATGCCGTTTGGTCGCCTTACTGATGCCGTTAGGTTTCAGCCCCACCACGCTGTTGTTGTGGTTTGCGTCGTAGTTGCTATCCGATCCGACTCTATTGGATGGTAAACGTATCATAATGACTACCATTTACAAATATCATGTCCCATAAAAATAAAAAGCAAATCCAAACATTGTCCCATAAAAAAACCTATGTTAAAAACTAATCCAAACAAAACAATAACCCAGTGTAATTCCATCCAAAATGTTTCTACATTTCTATTTCATTTCCTGGTATGAGAAGAGATGTCAATGTTTTGATCTATCTAGATGTAAGATGATATTCCAAACATGACCTGAATTACGAATTCATCTTCAAATCTTTTAACATTTTAGTTGTTTGATCTATACTACAAATAAGACACTACTAATTGCAGCTTCTCTATTTTTTCTTCTTTTGCCATCTTATTTCAGAAGGTATGAAGCTTTTCATTTCTTACAAGGTGATATTGTTATGGGAAAATTTGACAACTTTCAATATTTCCTAACAGCAAAGATCAAAGGGGAATTCTTTGTTATGGGAAATTCGCCAAAATTAACCAAGGAAACCAGCAGCAGCTAATGGGATCACGTAGCAAAATAATCACTTCTCAACCCAAAAAAGAAAGATTAGGAAAAATAATCGCTGATAGATAGAATCGTGAAGAACACGGTACAGTATACCAACAAAAAAATGCAGAGAAGCATAGGCAAAATCAACAGATAAAAGTTACCTTCCCGAACCGATGATGATGTGCTCCGCAAGTGCTGAGAGCCTATAACCTGAAAAAAAAAATTATCAACAAACAAAAAAGATCAGAAATTGTGTTCAATTAGAAGATCTATGGGATGAGAATTTGGGGTGGGTCAAAAAAAAAAAATAGAAGCTTTGGTTTGGAATGTAAGATCCCAAAATCAAAGTTGTTAAGAGCAGGGAAGAAGTTAGGGTTTGAAAAAGGAAGAACAAGAGAGAAGAGAAGAGAAGAGAAGAGAAGGAGCAGAGGGGTCGTGGTGATTGAAGATGGTTACCTTTGGAAGGAACCTCTCAAAGAAAAAAAGCTGTTTGATCGATTCTTTCTGACTAAATAATGTCAGAAGAACCTAACAACAACACTTTTGTTCTACTTTCTTTGATTTCCTGCGGACCTGTTTGCCTGAGGAAGGAAGGGAAGACGGAAAAGTTAGGGGTTTTGGTTTTGGTAAGGGAAGAGAGGAGCTTGGAGACTGAGAGAAATCTGAGGAAGGGAAGGGAAGAGAGGAGGCGAGGAGGTGAGCTGGTGAGGAAGGGTAGAAGAATGTGAGGGATTTTAGATTTTTAATTTTTAGTAATTTTTTTTTAAAATTAAGCAGTCGGATCGGATCTGCGGATTTGAACTCTTTTAAGGAATTTTTTTTTTCTGATCATCCGACCTGGTGACTCACCAACCAACTTGATCCATATGCATCAGATTTTACAGATTGACCCAATCCGTGAGCCACCCTAGAAAATATATTGTATTATTGGGGATTGTGATTTGTTACATTAAAAAGTACTTATAAATAGGTTAAAAAATATTATCAGAACATAAATATAAAATCAACTTAAACTAGAAGTATAAACAATAAAAAAAAAAAAGCATTTTAAAACCCAACAAGCCCACCTCTTTATAAAAATATGTATTTTCTTATTCTTGGATAAAAAAATCATATTATATTCTTATATTTTAGTATAATCTTATTCAAAATCTTTTTGCTTCTTATCCCTTTCACTCTCTTTGAAATAGAGTCTATCCTTCTTTTTTGACTCTTCATATCTTTGTCTTTGTATCATACCTTGGCACTTAGTGCTTTATCTTTTTATTTGTTGAATAATACCTATTAATTTGATTTCTCTTGTTAATCACTTCAATATTTGTAGAGTAGTATTTTTTTTAGTTATTAATATAATTCATTTTCTTTTATGCTTATTTTAGTCGTATTAAATTTAAAGGACTTAAAAAGTGATTTTTCCTTAATTTCCTGTTAATTACTCAGATTATCTTATGTATAACTTCAATGACAAATATCTGAGCATTTTATTTTTTATTTGTTTTAAGTACCTGTAAATAGATTTTCGAGTCAAGTCTTAAAAAAGTCAAGACTTAAACAAAGTCTATGACCGATAATAAACTCAAACTCTGGCCGAATAATTTAAAATGGTCATGCTTATTTAAGTTAATATCTAACTTGGCTCGGCCTATTTTCAACCCTAATCTTGGGATAAGTGGTTAACAAACTGACCGATCAAAGTTCATATTCCAACTTCCCGATTCCTAGGTCGGAAGTTAAGGCTCATTTCTTTCCCAAACTAGAAAACAAAATGCAAATAATTTATGGAATTTGGGATTATGATTTATGTGGATCATGTCATCTGAATTCTAATATTCATGTAAAAAAATATAATTGAAAATGGGAAGCGAGAGCCCTTGAGTATGGTAGAACAACTTCCCGGAACGTGTTTCTGTACTTCGAATATGATCTAATTCTAGTGTGAGTGAAGCAACTTATTTCATGGCTTGCTTTGTTCCCTTACTTCTGATCCTTCATTTTTTTTTTCTTCCTTGTTTCTACTCGGGTAGTGTTCTGAGGACATTGATCTTCTTACAATCGCACTTTCGTATTACAAGAGACTTGCAACCTATTTCAAAGTTAGGCCAGTAGAGATGTTTCTTCATTCAGTAACAACGTATAGAACAGCAGAAAGGCAGAACATAATTCTGGTACTTCACCACACAACACAGCACCTGTGATCGATTAATTTTTCACGCTTCGCATATGTGCAACTGCAGAATACATTGCTCCTTCAGATTAGTCCTCGCGAGTTCTTCTATTGCGACGTAACCAATAAGTTTAACAACGAAAATGTTCAAGACTCTACCCTATACTTTTGATAGCATCAATTATCAATCTCAATTGTGCCACAAGTGCTTACCGGAAGTGGTCTTAAAAGTGAAATATTGCTATCAAGTTTCTCATGAAACCAAACTGGTTAAGTTACAAGTCTAAAAACTATACAAAATAAGAAAAAGAAAGAACTTATAGCAACAAAACCACAATACATTATTAACTTGCATCAAGTTTCTAGTGCCATGTATTGAATCTTAAAAAAAAAGTCCTCAGGGTAAAATAAAAACATAAAAGAACATCTGAGGAACAAGAATATCCATAACTGATGGTATTACAAATGAGGAAGATAGTGCATGTCCTCAAGGTTTTAAACAAGAACGATACTTCAAATATGACAACTGATTCTTGAGATCCCTCATTTTTAAGAGGGAATAATTTATCATTCAATGCTCTTTTCTTATAAAAATACATATAACTGAAAAGAGAATAACACTGAAAACCCACAGAAATATAATGAAAGAATAAATGAAAAACCCCTATTACAGGTAACAATGTGTCAGCTCCCCCGTCCCCCCTTCCTCTTTATCTACACACCCGAAAATACAACTTCCATCCAAAAATTCATGCAACCTTTCGAAGCTCAGCGTATCCGACGCATTGCTTCTTCAACATGCAGTGTAGCTGAAAAACACCTTCAACTTTTTTATTCAAGACTCATCACAATTCAATCCACAAATTTCTAACACAGGGCCATCTCTTGACACAAATGGGTTGATTCGAACCCACATTAGAGTCAAGATAGAGGCCAGCAGGATCGACCACACCAATATAATGGTGGGCATCCTATCTTGTTTACCAAGTAAACCCTTGAGGAATGGGTAGAGATGGATGATGACCCACAGGGCAAAGAATAACCTACCAAAGAGAGGCCCCCATGAATCATAGCCATTGTTAATGGCGTCTGAGACCCCAACAACCACCCCAATGATGTTTATGATTAATAACGTAGTTGGAGGGATCAATAATGATGTCCACTTGAAGATATAAAGCTCTGAGAATTCTCCATCATCAGCTGCTTTTGAGGTAACAGTGAAATTTGTGTTGACACCAGCCAAAACCTTCAGCAAACCCTGAAAGAGGGCAAAGAGATGTGAAGATGCACCTCCAATCACCCAAAACTGCTCATTCCTCCACCAATCGTCAATAGTAACACCACCCCATTGCATCTCAAGGATACCGGTTGCTGCAATGGATATGAAGAGGGCCATGAACACAAGACTTGCATAGTTGCTAATCTGCATGAGATAGAAAATTGGTGTTTAATAGCCATATCCTTACGAGTTAAATCCAACTGCTTAAAGAGACACAAAGGAAACAGTAACAGAAAATGCCATTGGCCCTCAAAAAATTTCAAGGGTGTCTCAAAGGCATTGCAATGTATATTTTTGGATAAAAGGTATTGCAATGGATATATACTTGCAGAAAATCCATTTACATTGTAGTTTCTCCACACTCAGCATTATTCTTTCCAAAACTTAATAATCTTCAAATAAATTAAACACAAGTTTACCAAACCATTTGATCTGTCAAGAATGAATCTTGACAAAACCAAGTATGACATTTTCTTAGTTTCTTAATTCCTTGATTAAGGGAAATTCAAAAGGAATTTTGTTTCACTGATAGACAGATGATAGATATTGCACAGAAGCATACCTCAGGTACAATAAACTTTCCAGTTAGAAGGCATATGGCAGGTAGAGTACAGTAGACAAGCAATGGGAGGGAAGTCCAGGGATATACAACTGAATTTATGTAGGAGAATCGTTCCAAAAACTTCAACCCACCACCATAGCCATACCAAATTGGGCAATGTTTGCTGAAAAATATCTCAACAGACCCAAGAGCCCATCGAAGTACTTGGTGCAGACGATCTGAAAGGTTGATAGGTGCTGACCCCTTGAATGCAGGCAGCTTGGGAATGCAATAAACAGACCGCCAACCATGGCAATGCATTTTGAATCCAGTCAAAATATCTTCTGTCACAGAGCCATATATCCATCCAACCTGGTAATGGGCCAAATTATCATAACGAAGAAATATAAGAAATCAAAATCTAAATTTCAAAGATTATTGGGGAAAAACAATCAGGACTTACTTCTTTTCCCCATTCGGTTTTGTCTTCATAACCACAGCTGATGACTTGTATAGCTTCTTTTAAAAGTGATGCAGGACTTACACCTTGTGGAACTCCACCATTTTCCAAAAGGGTGGAGGCCACAAACACTGGAGACTGCCCAAACCTCTTCTCCAACTTCGTTTGAGTCAAATTCGGTGACTTCACATTGTTGGATCCTGAAACAGAACATATTCAGAGATATTATACAGGAACTTTCTTACAGAAGGCAGTTTGATTTGTAATGAGAGCCACATGATCCAAAATTCTTACCTTCATTCCCAGCCTCAATATTTTCAAGTGCGTGTATCTGCTTTGATGCTTCACTGTGCTTCACCTTCTTCTTTTTCTCCTTAGTATTCGCATTCTTTTTCTTTCTAGAGAAACAACACATGCAGCAGCACCACTTAGGCCAACAGTTACAGGTTTTGCTTGGGGGCTTCTTTTTAACAGGTGCGTCATATCCATATAGTGCGTGCCTTCTGAAAACACATCCAGTTCCGACATAAATTGGACCTTGTATTCCATCCAATCCCTTCATGTTGATCTGTTTTCAATCAGGGTGTTAGTACCATGCTACTTGTTGTCATAATAAATGGAAGAAAGAAAAATATCCAAACAAGCAAAGAAACAGGAAACAAAAACTTACATCAAAAAATACAACATTCCGATTTGAGTATCTATCATGACGATCAATCCCATCAAACCTTTGAGGAAATTGTACATAGCAGATCTTCTTCCCAAGTTGAGGGTCCATCATAAAACACATTGCTTCTCTAAGTGCCTTGCTATTGTTAATGTAGTGATCACAATCAACATTCAGAAGATAAGGAGCGTTTGAGATAATTGCTGATGCCCGCATCTTCAAATATTCATCAACATTACAAAAACACAATATTTAAGGCCACTGGATCATCAGTTGAACCTGAACCAAACTAGAAGTAACTTGAGACTTACCAGAGAGTTCATAGCCCCAGCTTTTTTGTGGTGGTCAAAGCCTGGCCTCTTTTCTCTAGAAACATAGACCAAGCGTGGTAACTCATTTCCTTCAACATCGCGAACACCATCCTGACCAAGGAAGACCTGTAAAATACAAAGAATGTTACCAATATCAACTTCAGAGGTCGGTGAAATTGAGACAACTGGAAACCAAATCATAAGCATGAATGCTTTCATTCTATACTGTAAATCAGTTTGAATATCATTCAAGGAATTTGCAAGTGTGCAGGAGTACTAATAACCTCCAGAACTTCTTCAAAGGCTCATACAAAGAATTTCTTTATGATAAAAGCAGAAAATATGAAATGAAAAGGGTATGCAATATCGTCCCATTAAAAGCCTAGCACTATATGCAAAAACCATTTTTCACTTGCTAAACTGATTTATCATCTTACCTGAATCATGCCAGGATGATCCCTCACATTATTTCCAGGCCATGGAGTTCCATCCTGCATGGTCCATCCATCCTCAGGAACCTTTTGCGCTGTTGCCACCAAACTGTTAATCCTCACCTTAAATTCTTCATAATCCCTCTGTAAAAGCCCAAATAAAAAAACCACTCATATGGTCAAATGTCTGCATCCTTGAGTGTGAATTATATAAAGGAAAAAAAAAAGAAGGGAGCAGACGGAGAAAATTGAAACCTTCATTGCCCTCCTCTCCCTGACAAATGCTGGATGTACTTTATTTTTCAGATAGTCAATCTTAAGACCAAAATACCATTCTGGGGCCCGGGGCTCAATATTGTATTTCTTACAAAATGGAACCCATCTCCTAGCAAATTCAGATGTTTCAGAAAGTGCTTCAAAAGTAAGCATGGCAGCACCATCATCTGAGACGTAGCATGCAACTTTATCAACTGGATAATCAACAGCAAGAATAGATAGCACAGTGTTCGCTGTTATCAGTGGCGGCTCCTTCATGGGATCAACTGTACTGACAAAGATGTCTACACAGGACAACTCAGATGGCTTCCCTTCCTTTTCATACCTGCAGCCATATATAAGATGTAAATCTTGAGCAACATACTACTAATTTGAGCATGAAAAATAGTTTGAGCTAATACAAGACCGATATAATTGGGTACGGAATAAATGCAAATCAAGCAATAAAAATCACCCGATGTGGTAGGTTCAACTACCTCAGTGATAGACGATCAAGGTATGTTTCGCGCACTATTGGGTGCCATTTTGGAAATTGATCCATTATCCATGAAACAGCAAACCATATTTCACAGATGACTGATGTCAACCACAAGCCATATGCATCATTAACTGGGTGGAGGATTCTATAATGAAAGAAAAGCCCAAGGATTACAAGGCGAAGTACTATAATCATTCTGTACGGATTTATCTTGCTTGAGGGGATAGGTAGCTTCCGAGAAAGCGGCTGCCTTCCTTCATCCATCCTGACATAGTATAATGAAGGGAAAAAGGTTAATAACCAAAACAAAAATATATGGTAGAAAGTTAGATAAGTAAAATTATTTCATCCTGGTTAAACATGCAACTTGCTAAGCATATACATGCACACTGCAACAGGTTACAACTAACAAACAAATTGCACATTGCTTTGCTAAGATAAATGTTACATGTATGCACCAACAACTACCCATATACAAATTCATTGATGTTTGAGCCGTTAATGTCTTCCTGGCGCAAAAGGGTTTGGCCTTGATGTTATATAGAGAGGCGACTCCAGTTTCCACTCCGATCATGGAGCACAAACACAAATTCAGAACATAACAGAGAGCAAAATAGAATGTTGAGTGAGAGACTTACATGGGCAAATCAGGGTCGTCAAACTCATCACCATAATGTCCGTCATTGTTATTCCCTTCATGCTTCACCACCTGAAGTTTGTCATTCTGCCTTTTCTTCCAGTCCTCCAACCGGTCTTTCCAAGACACACTACCATACCCGTATACTGCAATGTCTTTCTTTGGAACCATTGGCCGGGGTTGCACTATGACAAAAGAAGAGCCAGGGTGAGACAATATATACAGATAATATGAAGTATCAAAATGTCAAATCAAACAATTTTACAACACTTACATGGAATAGATGGATCAGTATAAGGCATGGGATGGACCCTGCTTCCATTATTCATATATGGGGGAACAATTAGGGCATGTCTATCAGATGATATCTCAGGATCCTGCAAAGAATAAAGACAGTATTACGTTGGGATCATTGTTTCCAGTGTGAAGCAATGCGCACGTGAAAGGAAAATCCAAAATGTCAAAAGGTCAATTGGAGGATATACCTCCTCCCCATAGGTCAAGAGCGGAATTTCAGAATTGAGAGGCGGCGATCCATGTTCCAAATTTGTCGGGATGCCAGATATATTAGAATTAGAGCCACGTCCAGTGTTTAGGCGTCCAGAAAACAATGAATCAGAAATCGGCTGTGGGCCCAAAGCATCGGGGTTCCCGTAATCAAACTCATTGTACAAGTCATCAATATCATCCTCATCCTCGTCGCCTTCAACCCGGGGACTACCTGCAATTCATTCGTTGGTAAAGACCGTTAGATAACATCCGCAGCAGGAGCAAATCACAAAAGTCAGAGAGTAATACAAAAAAATAATATCTCACCTTTGATACGTTTGTATCGTGTCTTACACTGGGGGCATGCCTGATTCCCCTCTCTCCTCTCATACTCGTAGCAGGGCCGACAAACAGGAAAAGCACATTCATTGCAGGCAACAAAGGGCTCCCCATCCACCGTGACCTCTATCTCATCCCCACAAATCTGACATATCTGTCCACTCAGTTCTCGGACAGACTTAATCTGAGAAGAACCAAACCAAAACAACAACAACAACAAAAAAACCGTTAGTGGAGTGTGTTTGCACCTGATTCACAATTCTGCAGAAAACTAAATGATATAACTTGCCAAGAGGATTCCACATTGACAAAATCCTGCGTTATGAAAAGGTTACTAATCGCAATCCAAGTTGCAAAAATGAAATCAATTTACATACTCATCTTTATCGATCTTTTCAAAGCTGATCACCACACAATTAGTAGTAAATCACACGCACCCACATCAACATCAAATCTCCCCCCACTCTCACAAGCCAACTCCCCTCTACACACAAATCTGCAGAAATGCTTAAGCATAGTACATCCCACGCACTCCAAAATGGTCAAACAGTACCGCAATCAATCAAATCTGAAGCCTAACCCCCCACACAAAGCACAAATCAACTCCAAATGCAAAATCGAAACCACAAAGAGGTTTCCGTACTACTTCCAGATAAAATTGAACAAGTTAACCACACAAGCTGCATCATTACAAAAAAGGAAAAAGTGTTTCAAGGTACCACCGACAGCGAAGAAAATGGGGAAAAGGCAATAAAGATTGGGGCACCTTTTTAACGGAGGAGAAGAGATCAGAAGCAAAAGTAAACGAAACTTAAAAGAAGAAAAATCCCGCAAAAACCCTAATATGGTAGAATATGGAAAGAAAAAATAAATGTTAAAATTTAAAATAAAAAAAAAAGAGAGAAGAGAGAATAGACGAGAAGAGAATACCCGTCCATTCTCGTCGGCATTGATGAGCACGAACTCGTTCCTGTTGTGAGAACCAGCAACAAGTCTCCCTCCGGTGTGCATCTCTGCTGATTCACTCTCAAACTCACACACTCAGTGACAGAGAGCCTTGTACTTGTTGCTGGTGTTTGTTGGAGGAATAAAGCAAAAGTGCTAAAAACCAACGCAACGCAACCCTCTCAGCCTCATGAAGAAGATCCACTTTGGCATTGGCTCAACTACCACCACCACCATAACAAACCTCACCCTAATCAATAACTGGATCCAAAACCACTCCTCTTTTTTCTTTTTCTTTTTTTCTTCAATTTATATGCAACAATTCGTAATTGTAAAGAAGGAATGATATGTAACAATAATAATAATGAGAGATTGAAAGAGGGGTTTGGCGCGTGCTTTTGGGTTTGGATTGCTCTGGAAGAAAGGAAGGAAGGAAGGCAGCCACCGACGGCTGCTGCCTCTGCTGCTAATCTATCCCAAATGCCTCTTTTCTAGAGAGAGAGAGAGAGAGGAAATGAAGACGCGTAAGAGAGAAGGAGATGCAAAGAGTGAGAGGGGACACTCACTCACCCAAGCAGACAGAAAAAGCTACTCACACATACAATGAGATTATATTAAAAAGAGAAAAATAACGCACACACCCCAAAATTATAATAATTTTAAACAACAGCAGCTATAAATAAGAATAAGAAATTAAAATAATTTTTTAAAAAAAGGAGGGTGTGGGGATGGTGGGGCCGAGGAAGGGGGGTGTGTGGTGGTGGCGCCGGGCTGTGCCCCAACCGGAGTTTGGTGAGTGAATGAATTAATTTTATGGGAATGGAAATGAGTGGATACTTTTCTTTCTTTGTTGCTATCATATTAAATTAATCTCTAATTTATATAATTTCTATTCCAAATCTGAAATTCCTGCCCTTTTTATATAATTTTTTTCTTTTTAACATTTCGTCGGCAAAGAGTTATGTGTGTGTTTTGTGATGTGTTAAAATTGGGAGTATCCTGCCCCCTTTTACTTTTTAATTTTTTTATTTCTTATTTATGCTTTTTTGCATTTTTATAATTAGTACTTGGGGCTTGGGAGTGGAAGCAGGTCACGATTGACTGGCACTTAATAAGATGGGAAAGAACAAACAAAGAAAGCAATTAAAGTGAGAAAAAGTTAGATGGACGGAACTGGCAAGTAGGATCTACTCACGCGACGTATATGTATTATTGTAGGGTTACAGCGTATAGCTGCAGTACTGATGAGTGAATGATTAGTCAATAATAAATACATATATACGCCTGAGGTTACCGTATGTATGTACGCTTAGACTTAGCTGGACTGCGTTGTTAAATACTTTACTATTTGACTAATGGTAAATTTTAATGTGTAATGACCTTATTGTCCCTACCATCCAATTCTGCTTTTTTCCGCTTCCACATATCTCTGGATCCAGTTTTTCCATTCATGTGATTCGTGCTCCTTTTCCAATTACTGAACCCTCCATTCATATATGCACAAGTTTATAAAAACAAGGAAATTAAAAAATTTACTGCTGATTCACAACTTTTTTGGTGTTTATGGTACACGTTTATTCTTCACATTTTTGTTAAGGGTATTTTTACATTAATTAGAGAAAGTGTGAATAAGAACAAGCTGGAACGAATCGCGTACGTTGAAACATTTTAAAGGAAAGGTAATAACATAGATCCTTTGAAAATTCTTACATACGGAGACTCTTAAAGTATGATTAGGTTCTCAGTTGTGTATGTATTTTTTTTTTTTACATGTATAAATCATAAAATTGAACTCAAAATCACATGATTAAGAGACTTAATCCTCTCACTCAGACCATCAATATGTTGGTTTATTTCATTATTCTCTTTTATAATGGATGGAAATTAGACAGATGCAGATCTATGGGGCTTAAGATGCTTGTGAATTGGGGATTTTTTTAAAAAATAATATTGGGGTTTCACTCACTCCAAATTCAGCGTCGGCTATGCAAAATCCAATAAAAGTGCAACTGGTAGTGGTAGCTATCTACGAGAATCACTTCCATCCAATCAGATTAAATCATAAGTGAAACTTATATCAAATATTAATGTTACGGTTTTTTATGATAGTATTAAAAGACTTAATTTTAAATTTAGTACATTATTAATATAAAAAAATGTAAATAAAGTATTCTTAATAATAATGTGATAATATATAAATAGTAATATATATACAATAGGGAATTTGGGCCTAGCTTCCGTTGATGATAGAAAAAATAACGTTTACATTCCCTTAAATTTTTTCTTAATTACAAGTAGATATCTTAAACTTTTAAATCACTCAATTTAATCTTAAATTTTCAATCATTTACAAATAGTCACCTTCAACCATTAAATATCTCAATTATATTCTTAAATCTTAATTGGCATCACCGAAAGTTATAAACATTTTAATTAATTTCTTGTTACAATAATATTTTAATACAATGCCATTACTAAATGATTTAACAAGATTTGTATGTATCAAGTATTGAAAACTCTAACACATTTGTTAACAAACTTTTTCTTTATTTTTTCATTTAATGTTTTTAAAAATATTAATATATTTGGGAATTGCTCTAATGTCTTGGTCATAATATGGGGTATCAATACTCTAAACTCAATTGTTACCTGTTAGGAGCAT
Organism: Nissolia schottii; assembly: GCA_003254905.1. Classification (NCBI taxonomy): domain Eukaryota; kingdom Viridiplantae; phylum Streptophyta; class Magnoliopsida; order Fabales; family Fabaceae; genus Nissolia; species Nissolia schottii. The sequence goes on along the minus strand of QANU01060554.1, from coordinate 56,131 downwards.
TGAGATTATTCTTATTTTAATTTTTAAAAAAATTTAATTTTTTTATTTATTAGTCAACCATGTGATGACACATGGATAAAGTAGTAATACCTATAAAATTTGATGGGTACCGAAGAAGAAATCAATATGTTTCTAAAAAAATTGAATTATATTTTATTTTAATAGAAAAAAACGTGGATATTATATCCATTGTTAAATATGTTTAATTTTTTTAATATATTGATATTGTTTTAAATAATATTTAATGAGATAATTAAAGAAAAATTAAGAAATAATCGGTAAAAATTTTGATGTGTAACTCTAATAGATATTGAGATGTGGTTATATAAGATTTTGATAGTAGACTAAATATAATTTGACATATAGTTTAACTGGGAGAATTATTGTAGTTTGAAAATTTAATTGAGAGAGTTAATGGTTGGAGGTGACTAATTGCAAGTGAGTACAAATTTTAAGGGTTTAATTAAAAGATTTAGAAGTTTGAGATAATTACTTGTAACTGAGTGAAAATTTAGAGAGTGTTGATGTTATTTAAAAAAAATACAATAGGAGAATATATGAATTTTTTTGTTTACACCGAACATCATATAATCATAGTTCGTCACGAATTCGTTTTAGAGTTTAATTAGTACGTAACTATCAATTAAATACCACATAAGACGGTTGATTTTTTCACTGCTACTTAAAATATCATACATGTAGAATAATTTGATTTGATGACCATAAAAAAAACTTTTACGTTAATAGCAATTAAGCTCTTCATTTTAACTCCAATTACTGTCTAACTCTATCTGAATATATTGCTTTTTCAAGCATAAGGTATGGATCCTTGCTTCTTCTACTGATTATTGATTTAATCAAAACGATAAACTTATGTTTACTACTAATAAACATACTAATATGTTTGAGATGATCATGAGCACGACAGGCAGATATAAAGTATAAAAATCATTGACCCACAATAAAATAAATACGTTCCATTACAGCGAATCACAGAATGATGGAAAGTGGAAACTAATAAAAATGAAGCATGGCAAGATGTAGTTTATTGACCCTAGCATACCATAGCGACAAGAAGAACATGTTACCTTTTAATTCTATTTAACATAGTGCATTACATAAATAAATATCATCTGCCGGTGGGACGGATGAGTAAAAATTTATTGCCACTTGACAAAAAAAAAGAAAAAGAAAGAGCAATATACATGCATATAAGTATTAACACAAAGTAATTTCAAATTTGAAGAATGCGATGATCTACATTTGCGAAACGCTAATTACTCTTGCATTCAAGGTTTGACTCTACATACATCAGTATACATTAATTTCATGCGATACCAGTAATACTAAATCAAATTCAACTATATATGAGTCAATAAATTTTATGATCCATGACACAAAAAGTTTAATTGAAAAGAAAAAAAAAACTTTGGTAACTCAATCGAGTATTCCGTAACCGTAAGGTATAAGCTGTAGGCACAATTTGAGTTTGTGGACCATAATAATGTAGATTTTTTATGTAGGTGTTAGTGTGTGTGTCTGTGCAGGATGGGTCAGGGTAGTTAGATCTGTATATGTGTAATGTAATGAAATTGGATGGAATATTTTGGTGCACTGACTTAATTATGGAACTGTATATGTGTAGCTATTAGTTATGTTTAACAGAATGACGTGGGTTGGCAACCATATAATTACATTATTAAAGGGATTGTCTTTTCTTATTTTGACATAAAAATCACATCAGATATTATCGGGCAGATAATTTCCGGTGCTGCTTGCAGACCAAAACGCCCCCCATATTTATTCATTTGGGTTATCGAAGGAGTTGATGTGGACATCGCCAAAGATGAAGAGGATGAACTACGAATGGCAACAACGGATTAACCGTGAGAATTACCAAACAAAATCGGAAGATAGAAACATACGGAGAAGGTTCATATCGAGCTTCAATGGCGGAAGAGTCAAACATATTTTTTAGTCAAAAATAAAATAAACTAGCGTACTAACACATAGGTCATAATTTTATAAGGTGATTTTTTAGTTATTTTATAGAGTAAATATCTTATAATATATAATTTAATTATTTTTAATAATTTTTATAATTAAATTTATTAATTTTTATTATTATTTTATGATTTAATATGACATATTGACGAATTATATGATCAAATATGATAAATTAATACTTTTTAATACATTATTTATAGAATGATGTATCGTAAATTAAAATAATTCGTAAATCTCTAAACCTCCTATAAATTGACTATTTCAATGATTTGATTAATAAAAAATTTATTATAATAACATAAAACATGACATAATAACAAAAATCAATGATTTTAGTTATAAAAATTATTAAAAATAATTAAATTAAATATCATAGAGTATTTATTAATAAAATAATTAAAAAACGACCATTGTATAATGCCTCGGATGCTCGAAGAAGATTATCCATGTATTAAACTCAAGAATCTTATTGACACAATTTTCTAGTCATATGTAGTGATTATTATCAAAGATCAAATTACACGTACATCAATTTGCACAAGTAAATGAATGATCTTTGGTCATTCCAGTGAATCATGCTATTGATAAAGTTTTTTTTTTAAGAAAAAATAAGCCTACCCATCACACATACTAGAACATTACGTTTTTCCCTTAATAAAAAGTGGGTGCACTAGACGATTAGTGATTTAGAGAAAAAAGTTATACTATTGATGTTCTATAACATGTCTTGATTACAAAAACAAGTATACGTCCCGTTACCTACTTAGCCTAAAAAATTAATGTGATGCTAGTGTTTCTGTTTATTTTGTTTTTTTCTTTACGTGCTGGAGATGCTGTGCATTTCTTCTTAATTTGCTTTTTTGTTTTTCGACTTTTTATTATGACTTTTTGTGCAAATGACACATGGGCAACATCCGCTGTCGGTGGTGATATTTTAATTCAACACTAAATTAAAAAAAAAAAGTCGTTTTCGTGACTTATGAAAGCTTGTCCACGTCATAAAAAAACAGCTGATCGTGATTTGCGTATGATTACCTTCATAGTATATTATATAAACTTGTATTTTATTAACAACGGTAGAATATACACTGTATTTGGGCATTTCAATATTTGTCTTTTTGAGAAATTCTTAAATCTTTTTATAAAGCAATAAAAAAAAGAGTTAGTGATTATTTAAGTGAACAAAATTATTTCGGTGTAAAAAAAATATAGTTTTACTACTGTAGTTAATAATTTTTATTACATAAAATTATTAAAAAGCCCAGTTAAATTAAGACATAACTAAAAATAAGATAATTATTCTTGCACACTTAGACATTGCACATCTATTGCACACTTAAGTTATTTCATTCATGTAAGAGTATGCTATGCTAACTCAGCATGATAGATAATAAAACTTAACTTTGTAGTTGTATAGAACTCATATGATTTACGAAGACATAAACAATATTACTTAACAAAAAGACCTAACTTTTATGTTGATTTAGACACAACCGATTTAAATAAATAAACACAACATTTTATTGAACTCAGACACAACTTTAAATTACATAGTAGTGAACCTTAATTATAAGAAGGATGCTCGACTGATATTAAGACTCCTAAAAATAATAATAATACATTGATATTCTTTGCAATCAGAAACAACTATAAAATTCTAAAAATTCAAAATTTTGATAAATATGTTACAACCGACGATATATTATATGTCATTTATTATTTGACACATTAAATATTGAAATAGAGGAAACACTATATGTCATTCATCTTTGTCAATAAAAATATTTGTTTTTATAGTACAAAATATTTTTAAAGTGTAATTAGTAAAAAAATATGAATTTTAAGCCAAATTTGGGAGCGGCCAGCGGTGGCGATCAGGCGTTAGCCGGTGGTGGTCGGCGATGACATTGTTCAAGGTATTGGGGAGCAGTTATTCTAACACTACTGTTTTGCGTATTAAAATGGGCTCGAACGCTCGATTGATAGATTCATCCTACCGAAATTAATTTGTTATTGAATCGTCAATATTCCATTTCCTTAATGAAACGTTTACTTTGTCTTTTTGTCTTTTCCCAACGTGAATGCTGAAGCAAAGGGCTTTCGGATGCAGGTTATAACAACAACAATTTGCCTTTGGAAAGAAAAGAGAAAAGATATATTAGTAGCCATTAACCATACCGTTTTTCCGTCTTCCACAAGAAGAGTAAAACGAAAGAGAGTTCAAAGCAAAAGGAAGAAGAGAAACAAAGTATTGATAAACAATTGGTGAGTCTTGTTTCCTTGTTAGTCTTTTTAAAAAAAGAAAAAATAAATTGCACTTGTATCTAGATTTTATTATTAATAAAATCAACTAATTTAATTAAAAATATTATAACTATCTCTCTTAACACAAGTTTTATATTTCTTAAGTCTCAAATCCAAAAATTTTCCATAAGACGACGAACTTATTTACGATCCGACTAACCTTGCTAATCTTTTTCAATTATTTGCTTAAGAATAAAAATCATCATATTATTATATAATTATATAATTGAAAAAAATGTTCCATGATTCTAAACGTACTATATTTGGCAGCAGATTTCCCTTTTTTAACCTCCAAGTCCACCTGAAGAACAAGCTGCATAATATTTGTGAATTGTGAGGGTAGTAGAAAGCTGAAAATTGGGGTTAGTCTGCTACGGTACATGCCAAGTTAAAAAACATGTCAGGGAGGGAATGAGGGGGTGGGGGCCAGGGACAACCTAGCAAAGTTCCAATATTCATAATTTAAGTGGGGACCACAAAGGAAACAAGAGGGCACAGCTGGCGATGTGTTCGCTTGTGCTGTTATTGTTTGGTTATTGGAAAAGTGGTGAAGCTGTGAACCACACGATATGCCCCTTACACTAACACACTTAACACCACACCAAATCTACAAGACTTTAAGACTTCACTATACACAGGGCACCACCTTTGTCGGGGCAGAGATTTTTGACATGTTGAATCAATGGCTCCAGCCTAGCACTTATAACACCATTTCAATTGCATTTGCAATTTTTGCATATTTTATTTTCTTTCGTCCACATTTTTTAATTTTCATCAATCAATGAATGCAAATTCATTTTCTTTTTGGTTATTTTTGATAGGTGTTACATTATATATATATTGCATGTGAGACTGGTCAATTCAGCTATATATAGCTTCGTTTGTCACCTCTCGAAAGTGTCGGTGGCTCGGTGCTACTCTCTCACTCTTCTCTGTCTATTTTTAATTTTTTATCATACAACATCTTTTTCGTTGTGGAGTTGCTTTAAATAAGTATATACAAAGGTTATACACCGCAACAAGTAAAGGGCATTTGTTGGTATTATAATGGGACAACGCTAGATACAAGCCTTTCTTTTCCACCTGGTTTATTGAAACATATAATTTGACACACCAACAACTCTTAAGTACTACATATGAATGCCCGATCAAGTCAATACACGAGATAGATTGGTGTAACATGTACATCAGCCAATATTTTATCTTTATTGAATATAGGACTCTAGGAGGAACATAACATGCATTGAAATCAAGATCCCTTATAATTTCATACATCTCTAATAATTCTAAGTTTTATTTAATTTTTATCAAGAAAAACCAAGCATCTTACATTTTGATACTGTAATATCAATCGGCTATCAAATATTTTTCTGCGAGATCCGCATATTATGCGCATCACATAATTGTATGATGCCGCTAGGCATCAGAATATAAGTAGCATAATTAGGTGCAGTTGCCATTTCCAGATCAACAAAACGAGATTAAATCCTGTTTCTTCTTAGCCAATTGGGTTAGTTAGATAAATAAACTTCACCGAAACAAATTGATGTTTAAACCGCATTCGTTTGGCATGTTTATACTGAAATATTTTATATATTCAATATAAAAATTTGGTAAATGCATATCTCTGCAAGATGCAATCATGATGATGATAATGACTATAACTACCACTATTATTATTATTGTTATAATTGCAAGCCACATGTAAAAGCGAATCCATCTTGCCGAGAAACTGTGACAAGCAAAGACCTGTACGTAATCATGACAATAACAATACAAGTTTTATGAAGCGCACGGGGGTGGCTCAACGCCGACGTGTTGATTCATATGTAATTACAACGGTGAAAGTAAAACTAGTCCTTTACTGCCATGGCCATCGTACAATATTGTCATTACAAGTTAAACCTCAATCGTCCCAACATTATGTCGTATGAGGAATGATGCGATCACAACCAAGATTACCAATTTTGTACTAATTACACTTATAAATATGTGATGTTCATATTATGTCTCATCATAATAAACTCCACACTTTTGTAAGTATAATTGTTTGTTTATTTTAATTATTATACCATCATTTTTCATATATTATTTGATGTTGAAAATCTTACTCTTACGGAAAAAAGAATCAACGATAATGCAATATCTTGAATAAGAAAATGTTTAATAACTGTAAAAAAATATTGAACATAAATCAGTTTAACCTAGCACCAAAAATTTATATGCATATAACTCAACTCCAAAAAAGCTCACTCTTGAGCTTAAGTTCACTTAATTCTAAAAACAAAATGTTAGCTCCACAAACTAAAAAAATAAAATTGTACTAAAAGGATTAGCCAAATAGAAATAGTGAATTGACTGTAAGGCTTGCCAGTCCACTTTTTAATTTTTACCATATGAAATCATCGGAAAACCAACAGTCACGGATCACGTCATAAATAGATATGCAGCTAAAATAACAGTATCACAGCCACTTGTTCGCAAACTTTATAGTAAAATCCACGACCAACCACCACCATTACTAGTTTACTACTTTGCTCAATGACAAGGAACACAGATGAAATCAGGATGAGATTTAACTGAATAAAATTGACCACATAATTGACAGAACACAACCCATCTCCCCCCCCCCCCAATGGCTACAAGTGGATTACCCCATACCCTATTTCTTTTTTGTGACAAAAACTGTTCTGACATTTGACAGAAGATCAGAGATGCAACAAGCCAACAGGATCACACAGTGTATTTACTATCTTCCAAATCAAATGCACATGTAGGTCAAACCCCCCGGAAGAATATGTATATAATATAATAATAAGCTGGAAGTAACATCATTTCTGTTGGCTTCAAATGCGGATTGGATAAATCATCATTACCCTAATTGGTATTGGTATGGACCGCGAACACATCAGAGAAGCTTCTTCCTTGCATTTTGTTCTTATGCCTTCCACACTCGAATGGTGCCATCCACAGAAGAAGTTACCATGCAGTTTTCCTTTGGGTGATAACTTACACTTGTTACCTGACAAAGAAAGTCAATTGCATTATATCAAATGAAAACTAACCACAAAATGGCATCAGATCTAGCAGCAGTTCGGAGACCTTTTCGGGTAAAAACAAAATGATGACATTGTCATCGGACTTGAAACTTACGATGATACAATACAGTATTAACAGCTTTAATTAATTTGATAACAAAGTTCCTCAAAATATTTCAAGATAATCATCAGCAGACAAAAAGTTGAATCGACATTAACTGCTCCACAGATGTTCTGAGACAGTGACAATAATTGATTCAGAATTAAATTGTCATATTATTTCAACTATTAAATGTTTGTGAAAACAACTTTCACACTGGACCTGAACAGAATGCACCAAAAAGTAGCTCATTAAATCATATAATTGAAATGAACAAGCATAATTTTATTAACACTGTTTTTGTAAAAAGGATATCAAGTCAGTGCTAAGAGGAACCTAGTTTCCCTTTGTTGAGGCTTACAGAGGTTTAGAAAGCCATAATCATAATTCATGTCAAATTATTAGTCAACAAACAGCCGATAATGCCCTGAAAGTATCATCATAATTCCTAAAATGGCATCCTTCAAGAAAGAATATAGTAGTAAGAAATTTTACCACTGAGGTATGAGCCCTCAATCTTGACACAACAGATGCATCTACAAGATCCCAGAAATATATGTAGCCATCCTCAGAGCCACCGGTTATATGAGCATCCGTATTGGTAAGGCAGCAATCTAATTTGTAAGACTGAGGATGATTCAATGGAAATGGTCAAACTCCATAAAATGATAAAGCGGCAAAGCTTATAATTGATGTGGTAAATTGCTTAAACACACAAAAAATACATTTTAAAAATGAATGATTGTAGGACTTAATAAATTGTATTTCAGATAAACAGATGTATAAATGACGGTGAATCTCAACTTGTACTGTACAAGTATTTGAGAAAATGTATCTGTTATCTCCCTATATCATTGAATAATGTTATTTATGGAGCATTAGAAAGTGCTAAAACCAGATTTAAGCATCTGCAGACTAACCTTATTAGTATGGCCTTTATATTCTTGCAATAGTTCACCCGTAGATCTGTCACAAGAAAAGCTTATGAAATTAGCAGGGATAAAAGTATCCATACTAAACATCCCGAAAATATTACACACATACCTGTCCAAAAGACGCAGTGTAGAGTCTAAGCAACCGGCTAGAATGCAGTTACCATCATTTGACATGGATATACAGTTGACAGGTTGCCCCAAGTTATCGGACGTTTCCCTGGTGAATAGAAAAGAGAACTTAAACAGAATTTCAAAAAGCAAACAAGTTTTCTATTGCAGCAATTAAAGCGTGTAATGGCAGTGTATCTCTTTCTTATTGAAATATCACCTAACAAATATTACATGATGAGTTTATCAAACATAAATTCATAATCGCAAAGAAAAATGGTTTACAGTAATTGAAACATACAAACCTGCCAGCACGAATGTCAAATGTTCGAACAGTTCCATCAACACTTCCTCCAATAATTTCAGTTTTAGTTAAGCAAACAGACATCACACTATCTGCAAATGTGTCTATAATCTGCACATCAATTGCAATTTGCAACATTTGATTAAAATAAGCCAGTGCAAAGAAATTAAGTGCATTGCATGAAAATAAATATTCATGATGAGCGTGGGGGTTTGGGGTGTTAAGTCAATGAAATTCACCTGAATTGGCTCAGTGCTGTGGGATCTGCAGTCCCATGCTCGCAAGGATTGATCGTAACCAGCCGAGACTACAACAGAGGAATACTCATTGAACTTTACAGCATTTACCTATAAAAGAAATTATTGATCAGAAACTATAAGAGTAGCATCTGCAGCTCTATAGTCTACTTTGAATTGAAAGCCAACATATACTTTAGCAACAACCACTGGGAACTCAAGACCACTTTTAACTTGACTATGATTCTACCTCACCGTCATGGCCTCGAAATTTTCGAATAACACGGCCGGTGGCAACATCCCAATAGAAAATCTGGCGATCTCCCCCACAGGAACATAGCTTGGAATTATCCCTACAACAGGTAGAACGATGGATTACGCATAGTAATAGGATGATGAACAATGAAGGAAAAATGAGACTTAGAGAGAGTAGTAATACGCGGTGACGTGGACATCGCGAACTTCGCGGCCGTGGGATTTATAGGTCTTGATATGGATGCCACGGTGGGGATTCCAGAGGCGTATGGTGCGGTCTTTGCCGCAGCTCAGGCAATAATTGCCGTCGCCGTTGAACCTCGCCGCCAATACGGCGCCCTCGTGCCCCTTCAGCACGTTCACCTCCTTCCCCGGAAGATCTTCCACGCTCATCTCCTTCTTCGGTATTCGGCGCGCGGGAAAAACCCTACCTCCGCCCTCTATCACCACCTTGCGTTCAGTCTGCTCCACTCCCCCCTACACCCACCCCCCCCCGCTCCATTTCCCACTTGGGCAACGGCCCAATCAATGAGCTAGCGCATTTTCACATCCAGTGCCCGTGCAAGCTTCTTAAACGGGCCGGATTGGGCCGATTCAACAGAAATTGATTTGCTTCAACTTTTTCGGCATGTTGTGTAGTTAATGTTTTAATTTAGGTTAGTTAAATGGAAAAAAATAATTATCGGAGACCTCTCACCCTTTGAGGGGCCTTAGTTAGGTTTGACTGGATTAGTTGTGTTCCATATAATAGGGTCCAGAAAGAATGAGGTTAGTCTTAAAAAAACATATGATTTAGTAAACTTCCATTCTTGGCAAAGCCAATTGGATCGAAGTCAAATATGATTGAAGGCCTGAATTTTTTGAATGGAACGTAATGCTACATGGTTTGCGTTAAACGGAAGATTGTTTGTTGTTACTTTGTTTTTGAAGGTAGCTGTATATTAATGGTAAAAAATAAGTCGTTACAACAAGGTGGGTCCATAGAATCAAACAAAGACAAAGAGGGCGGGGGGGGGAATTCGAGATGAGCTAAACATGCTTAGCACTAAACAATAAAGATTCTAAAGAGAATAAATGGTCATATTATGTTGTTTGAATTCATGGACAAGAATAGTGCTATTAGAGATTATCTCCTAGGAGTAACAATTTTGCCCTCAAATACATTGGCGTTTTTTACTAGCAAAATTCTCTAAATAGTAAATATAATAATTTTTAAAGATGATTGTAGTAATAGTATTACCTTTTAAGACGTCACCAAATCCCACCACCAACACTAAAAGGGAGTGTTGACAAATTGAATGTGTTAGGATAGCCTAATCCCAGCAGACTTCTCTACTGTGAGGGCAATATATGATGCAATGAGTGATAGTTTTTACATTGCCCTAGCAACGAGGGCAAAGGTCACAAATGTGAGGGATGTGCTCTTTCAATCTTTGTTTGATAGCTGCTCTTTCGTGAGCAAGCTTCTAAATGAAGCTTCAGATTTTTTGAGGCATTTTGAGAGACTAAATAGAATTCCACATTTTGTTGAATGGAAGATTGTTGTTTGTGAACTTACAAGGCTTGATAATAGACTTAAAAAAAAAGGATATTCCTTATTAGTTATGACTTCTAACCTAATGATTAAGACTCAATTTGACTAATTTTTGTATGTAGGCAGTCAATTTCATCATCTTAGTTGTTAGGGTTTCCAAACTATTCTAATGAGTTTGAAATACTTAATTTAAATAAATCCAAGACATACTCTGGTAGTAAAAAAAAAATTTGACTAAGTATTTGCATTTTAACAATATCAATATACATGTGAAATAAACTTATGAGCACACAGGATACTGATTTTGAATTAATTTTTGCTTTCTTATCCATTGTATTTAATTTTGATTGCAAAGGTGTTGTCTACTTTGATATTATAGTTGTGTAGTTGTTTTTTGGTTTTAACCCCATTGAAAAAAATATATATATATATATATATATATATATAAAATGTAAAAATAAAAGAATACATGTAAAATAAAAGAATGACTGCATCAACAAAAAGAAAATAGAAACCCCCAATGAAGATGAAATAAATAAAACTTCCGAAAGGTCACATTCTGGTGCAAAATAATGAAATCAATCATTCTATGTAACGTGCTACTATCTATCTAGAGTTTTTTACCCTTGTTTGAAACATATAACCATAATGCCCCTGTTTTGGCTGGCGTGGACGCCGCGAGACGTGGACGTCCACGTCAGATTCGCCAACACGGTTGGCGAATTCAGTTTAATTGCGTAACACTGAATTTTGCAAAAAGGTTGGGACGCTCTTTATCGTGCGGGGGGGAGGGAATCCGTCGATTTGAGCTTCGAAGGGCCCAAACAGCCCGGCTTCATGCGCGCGAGCCCAACTCCCTTCTCAACTCTTTTTACCAATACAATAACTACTAAAGGTATATAAACACTTAAAAGGTTTGTGAGCTAATCAATGTGGGACTACATCTTTTGAAATACATAATCTTTAGCTTTATTCTACTTCTCCCAAATACATAAGCTTTGTTCTAGTTCTCCCAAATACATTATAAATTGGTATTTATACAACCAAATTCTACAAATAAATATTAATATTAATAAAATATATATGAATTTATAAAATATTAATATTCTTAAAAACAAGGTAGCACAATGCTTAACAAGGTAGCAGAAAACCAAGGTAGCACGAATAATACACAATGCTTAATTGCATTGTTGCATCCTGTAGGAATATAATTTGTTTATGTATCTTTGTACAATGTGAAATATTCAATCTTTCTTTGTACATGTGATTGCAAAACAGAGGAGTATTAAAGAATGTGGATTACTACTAGCTCACCTTAATGACAAAACCTGTATATATGTTTTTTCACTGCATTACCTGTTATAGTCACATAATGAGAAAGACTAATAATCGAAAGGCGCGTTCTTCCTCCCTGGACATTAATCCCGTGCTCAAAAGAAATCATCATGATGAAAACCAGAAACCAAGCTACTGCAAACAACTTCATGGTCGTGATGAAGCCATGTTTTGTTTGGTACGAGGTGTTAGCTCAATGGCTTTTGTTTGGTTTTCTGCTACCTTGTTAAGCATTGTGCTACCTTGTTTTTAAGAATATTAATATTTTATAAATTCATATATATTTTATTAATATTAATATTTATTTGTAGAATTTGGTTGTATAAATACCAATTCATAATGTATTTGGGAGAATTAGAACAAAGCTTATGTATTTCAAAAGCTTATGTATTTGGGAGAAGTAGAACAAAGCTAAAGATTATGTATTTCAAAAGCTCTAGTCCCACATTGATTAGCTCACAAACCTTTTAAGTGTTTATATACCTTTAGTAGTTGTTGTATTGGTAAAAAGAGTTGAGAAGGGAGTTGGGCTTGCGTGCATGAAGCCATGCCGTTTGGGCCCTTCGAAGTTCAAATCGATGGATTCCCCTCCTCCCCGCGCACGATAAAGAGCGTCTCAACCTTTTTGCAAAATTATTTTTTCGATTTTTGCATCTTACCTACGAAGCCATGTTTTTTCGCATGATGAGGTGAGGAGTGGTGTCGGCTTGGGAGGGAGAGGTAGCCAAGCAACGGTGCGCACGAGTTGGCGGCGGGCCTGCCGCAATTGAATTCGCCAAACGCGTTGGCGATTTTCGTGCCAGGGGCTTTGTTCTAAATTCGCCAACCGTGTTGGCGAATTCAGTGTTACCAAATTTAACTAAAATCGCCAACCGCGTTGGCGAATCTTATGTGGACGTCCACGCGTGCCGCGGCGTCCACATCAGCCGAAACAGGGGCATTGCTGCATTATGTTTTCAAAGGGGGGTACTTTCGTAATTAGTATTTTTACCAGGGGCAATAGAGCAAAAATGTCATCTATCTATATTCCCTTGAACCAACGTTAAACCCCGGCAGTTACAATCTTACAAAAGACCCATTGTTTTCTTCCATTAACCATCACACCACTTCGTTGATTAAAAAGCATTTAAATCACACAATGGGAAATAATGACGATAACTACTATAAGTAGTAAGTAGTTTGTCACATTCTCAATCATCTTACAAGTCACGAAAGCATCGAATCAAATTCCCATGGCTCTCAAACACGGTTTGTTCTTGTTCTTATTGACCCTTACTTCCTTCATTGCGTACGGAAAAGCAACAGGGCACCTACAGCAGCAGATGAAGAATCAGAAAAACGACATCGTTTCCAAGGAGGAACACGTGGACTGCTGGAGCTCCCTGACGGAGCTGAAATCGTGTTCCAACGAGATCATGTTTTACTTCATCAACGGCGACGCAGATATTGGGCCTGACTGCTGCCGTGCCATAACGGTCATAACCCATAGTTGCTGGCCCGCTATGCTCTCTATGTTGGGCTTCACTGCAGAGGAAGGCCATTATTTGCGTGGATACTGTGACGCTGCTGCTTCAGCTCCAGCTTCGGACATTGGGCCTAGGCCTGGCCCAACTTCAACGGATTAAATGGATGGAAGATATCGAAAGGCTTATTTGGATTTTAGAATGATCTTAGTTTATCTATCTATGGAATAGTATACAATACAAGCAGTTTTAAATATAATAAATTGTTGATGTTAATTCGTGTATTTTCGTGCATGGTTTTCTCGGGCCATATAGCATCATTCATTAAAAAAATGACTTGTATTTTTTTATAAAGGTATTAGGCATTATCTCAAAAGTTTATCAAACTAAGTTTACGCCATCGTTCAAGCTAGATCAAGATCTGAATTGCACATGGCAACATATTTTCAAACTATTTATGTTTTTCATTCTCTACAAAGGCACTAGGTTTAATAAAGCTTTTTTTTTTTTTACCGAAGTATATCACTTCTCCTTAGTCATAGCAAAAAAATAAATAAATCAAACAATCTATAACATCAATTTTTTCAAGAACAAAAGGGACATTGTGGCAAACCAAACCAAACCAACACTTATATCACTAAAGACAGAGGAATGAAGATGTTGGAATAAGTCCTTATTAAACTGAAATTATAAAAGACATATATAAACAATTTCTTACGTTTTTAGCGTCTTGTATTATTCAAATGAAACCAAAGAAAGCACAGAGTGTGATTTCCACCACTACTTCTTAAAAACTTTAAGATCCCTCCAACGAGATTCCATGTAGTTGGAAGGGTCATTCTGAGTGTAAACCCCAATCTTAAAGTAGTGGTTGGCGTCTCCACGACCAGCACCATTGAACTTGAGATTCCCATTAACGTAAACCTTAACGTTGTTGCCACCCACATCATGGATCACGTTCAACCTGAACCACCTGTTGTAGATGTTGGGCTCTATAACAGGGGACCTATAAGACGTGAGGGAACCATCGTACACCCTAATCTGAATGGTCGTGGAAGTGGGGTTTCCGCCGAACACTTGCATCACGCACGTGCCGGTCGTGCCACTGGGAATGTAACCGTACCCTTCGAATTGCCATACACCTGATGTGTAATCATATCCCTGGAAGAAGGTGATAAATTAAAACTTAATTAGGTTGATGAACTATGATAATAACTAAATGCATATCGTTATTAGCTAGTTGCTCTCGTGAGTAAGAATCGTGTGAAGCTTTTACGAAAATCGGATTGAAACTCAACCATTTTTATTAATAATAGTGGGTTTTACATTTTTCATTTTTAAATATTAAATACTAAATATTAATAGGAAACTGATATATATATACACACACACACTGATTTGCTTTAATAGACACTTTGTGTTTGTTAAATATTGAGCATAAATGATAATGCCAAAGAAAGAAGAGGAATAAATATTAAAATTATGAAGAGATTAACATGAAATTATAGGTGGATGTGTTTTAAGAAATTGTGAGTTTTTTTTGACATTTTTTTCAAAAACAATTACAAGTAAAAAAAATTGTTTGACTGCTATTTATCGTTTATGAAATGTCGTAGGAAATGGATCTTTTCATGTTAAAAATTGTGATTTTTTATTATGTTAAAAGAGATAAAAATATAAATATTTAAATTGGGTTATACAAATTTTAAGAAGACTTTACTTATTCAAAATCTTTATATTTTTCACTCACATAATAGGATTAAATATGATTATTTTTAAACATTAGCGGATCGGAATCCAATGCAAGAACTGGGATAGACTGCAGTTTCTATGTATATAGGATATTTTTGGTAGTCTAGAACTGAAGCTAAAAGCAGTTGAAATTCTCCAACAACTTAATACAGAAGTAAAAAAATGATCTTGCAAGATATATAAATTAATAAATAATTTAATTGTCAAAATTGAAAGATAAAACACAAAAGAAAGGAGCACAATAAAGTGGCTTCTTACTCTGATGCGAATCTCGGTTCGTGGCAAAGTATCGCTGCCTTGCATGAAAGGCTGGTCGGTGGAGTACACCCAGAATTTGTGAACTCCGTCTACGAAGCTGTAACGGTCGCTAAGTGAAACATCGTAAGGCTTTTGGAACTCGAAATTCGAGCTGTCTAATGGAAGACGGGTGAAGCCTATTGTTGGATCCACGGCTGAGGACAGTGTTGCGTGGTGGATGACCAATTGCAAGAGGGTCAGAATCAGAATTGGTGACAGCACCATTTTGTGTAATTATTGGAGGCTGCAC
The DNA here is from genome assembly GCA_003254905.1 of Nissolia schottii. Lineage (NCBI taxonomy): Eukaryota > Viridiplantae > Streptophyta > Magnoliopsida > Fabales > Fabaceae > Nissolia > Nissolia schottii. The sequence goes on along the minus strand of QANU01060554.1, from coordinate 40,213 downwards.
GAAGATGTGGCCCCTATTTCCAAAATATCTATTATAAGGCGTGGGAAATGAATTATGCTTGATTAATGACAAGGCAATGCATTGGCATAAGTTATATATAGACAGATGAAGGTCAAAATCGACCGGATTTGATGATTTCTTGTTGATCTTGTTCTACTCGACTTTTCGTTGAAGATTACAAACGACTTTTTTTTTAGTCTATATTTTACCTTTGATGCGGCGCATTATAAATAAAACAAGCTTTATGAGTTACCGTTCCAGTTGTTCTCTAATAAATATTTTGATGTTCAACTTGATTTTTGAAAAAATTAAAGTATCAACTTGGTCTTTGAAATTTTTTTTGAGACCAATTTAATCCTTGAAATTTTTTCACTACCTACGTTAGTCCTTGAAAAAATTAGACAGAAGGACTAAATTGGCTCAAAAAAAATGTTCAAAGACTAAGTTGACATTTTAGTCTTTTGTTAAGACCAAGTTGGGCACTAAGACATTTATTAGTGACCAACTTGGTCAATAACTCCAAGTTGGGTACTGAGACATGGGTGGATAGTAGATCAGAGGATGTGCATGTAAGTAACTAGTGATTTGTTTCATATCTAGTGTGCATGGTCTATTAATTTGTTAAATGCATGCCTAAATTTATGTTTTTGTATTGATTGACTTTATTTTGGAATTGATAGGACGAATTTACCAATGCCATGATGGAGGAAACTCAAAAGGCATTTGAACAATGAGCTCCTCCACCAAATGAGATAGTTTTGTGGACTAAAGTTGTTGGTGTCAAAAAGGAAAAATTATATGGCCTTGGTTCAGATTCCGCTGTGATTCGTAATAGAACACGTTATCATGGTTCTAGTTCACAATCAACAAGGTGGGTACAAAGGACCTGGCACGAAGAACAATTGAAGAAAATGGAGGACAAGAAAAGTGCTCTTGTTGCTAGGTTAGAAGCAAATGAGACACAACTTCAAATCAACAACCAACTATTTCAAGAGATGATGAATTTCAATGCTAGTGATTTGATTTCACTACCTCAACAAACATAATAGGTCACCATGAGGATGAGGATGAGGACGATGATAATGAGGAGGATGAGAAATGAGCTTATTTAGTGTTTTGAACTATTACTTAGTATTTTGGTGCTTTAAATTACCACCTAGTATTTGTTCTAAACTTAATTTAGATGAAATATTACTTAGTTATTTGAACTAAACATTTGGTAGTTATATGATCTTTTGAATTAATTAATGCATATAAGATTGTGTTTGAATGTAATATTTAAAAAAATTTAAATTATAGTATTAGTTTGATGCATATATCATGTGTTTAAGAATGAGATATAGAAATTGTGAAACAAGAAGTATGAAGTAATCTCATAACAAAACTTGTGATTGCTTTAGTGGTTAGTTTAAATGCAGCACTAGAAATTAAAATTCAGTCAAAAAATAGTGACTGAAATAAAGACCAATGCATAAAAGATTCCATCACTAAAGTACTGATAGAATATTGGTCACAACAAGTAGCGACCGCATTTTCGGTCACTAAAAGTCAACAAATTGCAAACCGAAACTGGTCTCAAGGTCAATCACAAAATTGGTTGCTAATATTAGTGACCACATTTTCGGTCACTAAATAACTATTAACCATCAAATAAACGACTTACCATTTCAGTCACAAAATTGGTCGTTATTTTATTTATTGACCAATTTTAGACTATTAATGATCGATTTCACTGTTTAGCGTAGGCACCACAATCGATTTAAAGTTTGAAAAATTTTATTAATAATACAGTGAGCAATATTAGTGTAAACACTTGTTTTTTATTTTTAACAACTTTAGTCCCCTCATTTTACTCCAATTTTGAGAAGAACAAATGTTTGGCTTTTGAGTTTGAGGGGAAAGAGAGTGAATAATTCTCCATGACTTCTTTTACCTTTCCTCCCATTAAATACTCTCAAAACAAAAGAACTTGTTTTCCTTCACATTATTCCTCTATACTTTTTTAGTAGGTTTAATTTTGATTTGACCAATACCGCATTTTCCGTAAACTCAAATGCGTGCAGACCTTTGCTTAGAACAATTCTTGGTAGGGATTTAATTACTTGATTTTAATACGGTTATGTATCAAATGTGCCCAGCAAACAGCTGGGAAAGGAACATGCCAGTTCGTACTTGATCTTAGCCAAAATCTTACTTCTAAAAATGAGATAATGATTGAAGCGTGGACATTGTTTATTCAATCAATATAGTAATATTACTTCGCGGCCGCGCATCTAAGAAATTACGAATAGCCGCGGTCTCCGAGAAAATAGGCGCATCAAGATTCTACTTGAAGCGTTGACTGCATTTTTTATAAGTTTGAAGCGTGGACTATTTATTGTTTTATAATATTCTATCTATTTATTCTTTATTGTCATTTTTTTATACAAAAATTTATTTCAAATCACTTATCATGTGAGTAAATTAAAAAAGTATTAAATGTATTTTTTATAAGTTTACTTTTATTATCTCTCATACTCCTTATAATACTTAATTACTATAACATTAATTACTCAAAGTTAATTATGTTTACACATTTTATATTTTCTCTATCTTAATGTTCATTAAATGATTTATTAAATTGTGTGTTTTTATAAAAAAAATAACAACAAAAAGGGACAAATAAAGTAGTCAAAAGATTGTGTGAAAAATGCTAATATGTATAGACACTCTTACGTAATTTAGGTTGCTTACAATTTTGTCCAACTAAATCTGTCGTTGCAGATTAATTAGGTAATTTAAAGTCATATTAATAATAATCTAAATAAATTAAATTATTTTAGGGATAGAACTTTAAAAATTACTCTTCTCCTAACATGTACAGGTTCTCAAAATTAAAACTTATGACATTTTTTTTATAAAAAATTAAGTTGTTTATCACTCATTCAATAATTTGTTAATTATTGATCTTTTCTAATTTTAGACTTTGACAATCAGCTTCATAGGTTCAACCCAAATAAAGAAAAAGTTTTGCTAACAATCCCTTTAAAAACACTTTGTTAAATAATTTAAAGTAAAAGAAAATTATTAAAAATAATAAAATTTTAAACCTTCAATATAATTAAAATATTAAAAATTTTACTTTAAGTTCTTGAATAATTACCCTTAATTAGAGCATACACGTTAACTAAACCCATAAAAAAAATGCCTCTAGAATAAAACTCGACTCTTGATAAAGCCGGTCCATGGTCAACAAAAGTAGACAATAGTTTTTGTCGTTTAGGTTTTCATTACAACATGCGATGCGGTGACTGGTGATCAAACATGTAGTAAGCTTGGCACGTCACCAAGTTCTTCATGACAATCCGATCCACTTAATCGGTTGCTTATTCAAAATGAAAGCTAATATTATTGCCAATTCATGGTTTACATAATGAAATCAAATACATAAATGTTTTAAAATACAAAATTAAATTAAACTAAATCTGCGATGCATTAAATAATAATAATTGATGCATTCTCTCTCCATCTCTTTACATTCTAAGCGTGTGGACTCACTCTTTATCATGCACAAATATTATTTTAAAATATATAAACGAACTTTTGAATTAACGTACATAAATTTTTCAATAACTAGAAACAAAAAAATATGACGAAAACATAAACGAAAACAAAAACGAAGAAGAAAACTTTTGTGTTAACATGAAAAAACTTTTGAACAAGAATGCACAAACTTTAATATATGCATCCACAAACTTTTGACCAACCAGACAAGCACGAACTTTTGAACAAGCATACGCAAACATTTGAAAATCCAAAAACAACGAATACGATGAAAACAAAAATGAAAACTCTTAGATTTATAAATAATAAGATGGAAAAGGAAAAAATGATGAAAAATTGGGGAAGAATAGAAAAAAAATAAAGAATAAAAAAAGAAAAAAACACATACTAAGAAGAGTGAGTTGTATAATAGCTGATAGATTTTAAGTTATACACAAAATATTTCTCATATATATGAATATGCCAAAAAGCCTATTTAAAACATTTTTTTTTTTTTTACTTTTCTAAGTTGGTTCATAAGTAGATGTATTTAATAAACACACAATTCTTGAAAAGCGCCGAAGTAAGTTTGATTTGCAAATTACCTGTAATGAATTTATAGAGGAAAAACTTTAAAATGCGCTTCACTCACCCTAATCTCCTTTCTCTTTTCTTCTCCTCTCTTCACACTTCGATGACTGCTGGGTGGGACCTTGCTAGTTGGCCATTGCTGTTTCGCTTCCGAGGAAGGGTGGAAGAAGGAATAAAGAAGAAAGAGGAATGAAGGTACGTATGGACCAGAGGGAGCATGTGAGACACGTCACCGAAGAGGGAAAGCCAACTTTTTCTTCCTCTCTTGCTTGGAACACTTTGTTAAAAGCCAACAGAGGTAAGTGACAGTGAAGGGCAAGCTAATGAGAGATGGTAGTTACGGTCGAGAAGGGTTTCTGGATTTTGGAATGGGATTGTAGGTTTTTTTTTTTTTTTTTTTTTTTTTTTACGTTGTGGTATGGTTAATGAGGGATAAAATAGTTAAAATAAAGAATTTTATTCATTTTCACATATATTCTAAACAATGTAATTGAATTTCTTTTTAAAAAAAAGTAATTGAATTCAATTTTTTAGAATATTCATTTATTCCAAACTTAAAAATTTTAATTTTATCTCATTAAAGTTTTTTAAATAAGTTGTAAAGACGTATTTCTTATGGACATGCTAATTAATTATCCGCAATTACTAAATTGAATTATACCACGAAGTTTGTGTCTAGTCTACTTATACGGGTGGAAAAAGATTAGGTATGATTATTAAAATGAGTTCAACTCTAAAAATGAACAAATTAGACCTTAAAAATAAGAAAAATAAATGATATTGTCTTGATCAAACCTAACCTAATATGGTCCAACCTAAATGGGTCGGTCTGCCTCATGTCGTGTCGGCCCAATTAAGCCAAACATTATTTAAGAAATAAATTTGTAAGCTACAGTTGAAGAAAGAAAAAATATTTGAAGCTATTTTTAATTACCACTGTAGCCCAATTCATTAGAAGAAGAGTTTGTCTTGTTCGAATGTATTGGCCAGTCAATTTTGACACCTTTAAGATTAGCCGAATCTAATCTATACGTAGTTTAAGTTTAATTTATTAGCAAGTTTTTTTAAAGCCTTATCTAACCTTTGTAAAAGCATAACCTAGCTTGCAAACCTGCAGCAGTTATGTCAAAATAAATTATAATCAAGAGGAAGTAAGCAGTTTTTACCCTTTTAAAATAACTAAATTTTCAGAAAAGTAACCTTCATGGCTTTTTCCGTCTTAAGTTCTAATTCGGTGCCATCTTCTTCTGTTCAAGTCCAACTCTTTGGTGGTTAATACAAATTAATATTCACTATACATCACGAAACCTGACATATCTCTCATGACACAAACACAAGCTGGATGGTAAACATATCAAAACAAGAAGAGCAATCCCGTCCCTAATTTATTTATTAATATTAGGGGGGGGGGGCTTGACAGCCAAACTTGATTAAAAATAAAATAAAAACATAGAATCTCATGTCTTTTATACGGGTAAAAGTGAAAAATAAAATGGACGTGAAAAACAACCTTTTTTTTTCCTTGTATCCATTTTATTATATGCAATAGATAATTAAGACAGAGAATATTATTAATTTTATTATTAAACTGTGAAATAAAAAAGGCACATTTATCAGTCTCTTGTATTATTATTCTTGAATGGAAACCAAACCAATTGATTTCCACAATAATCACTTTCTAAACACCTTAAGATCCCTCCAACGAGATTCCATGTAGTTGGAAGGGTCATTCTGAGTGTAAACCTCAATCTTGAAGTAGTGGTTGGCGTCTCCACGACCAGCACCATTGAACTTGAGATTCCCATTAACGTAAGCCTTAACATTGTTGCCACCCACATCATGGATCACGTTCAACCTGAACCACCTGTTGTAGATATTGGGCTCTATAACAGGGGACCTATAAGACGTGAGGGAACCATCGTACACCCTAATCTGAATGGTCGTGGAAGTGGGGTTTCCGCCGAACACTTGCATCACGCACGTGCCGGTCGTGCCACTGGGAATGTAACCGTACCCTTCGAATTGGCATACACCTGATGTGTAATCATATCCCTGAAAGAAGGTGATAAATTAAAACTTAATTAGGTTGACGAACTATGATAATAACTAAATGTATATCATTATTAGCTAGTTGCTCTCGTTTTAGTGTACAGATTAATATTGATGTCACGGTAAGAATCGTGTGAAGCTTTTATGATAATCAGAGTGAAACTCAACCATTTTTATTAATAATAGTGGGTTTTACATTTTTCAATTTTGAATATTAAATGCTAAATATATATAGACACTTTGTGTTTGTTAAATATTGAGCATAGATGATAATGCGAAAGAAAGAAGGGGAATAAATATTAAAATTATGAAGAGATTAACATGAAATTATAGGTGGATGCGTTTTAAGAAATTGGGAGTTTTTTTTTTGACATTTTTTCAAAAACAATTACAAGTAAAAAAAAATTTGTTTGACTTGTATTTATCAGTTATGACTTGTATTAATATGAATAGGGGTGTCAAAACGGGCGGGCCCGGCCCGTTTAGGCCCGCCCGTTAAGGCCCGCGGGCCTAAACGGGCCGGGCCAATAATATGCATATTTTTCAAACCCGGCTCGTTTATGGTCGGTTTGTGGGCCTAAACGGGCCGCCCGCCAGCCCATTTATTTTTAAAAAAATATTAAAAATTTTAAAAAAATCAACAAATTTCAAAAAAAAAGTTCAAAAAATTCAATAAAAATTATTTAAAAAATATTTTTTAAAAATTAACGGGTAAACGGGCCAGCCCGCGGGCCAAACGGGCTGGGCCTAAAGGGGCCGGGCTTAAACGGGCTGGTCCAATTTTTTTTCAAATTTTCGCGGGCCTATTTTTTTGCATGTAAAGCCCGTCCATTTAACCGGGTAAACAGGCCGGATAAACGGGCCGGGCCAATTTTGACAGCCCTAAATATGAAGGTCAAAATCGGCCGGATTTGATGATTTCTTGTTGAACTTGTTCTACTCGACTTTTCGTTGAAGATTACAAACGACTTTTTTTTAGTCTATATTTTACCTTTGATGCGGCACATTATAATAAAAACAAGACTAAATAAAACAAACTTTATGAGTTAATGTTCCAATTGTTCTCTAAAAAATATTTTGATGTTCGACTTGATTTTTGTAAAAATTAAAGTATCAACTTGGTCTTTGAAATTTTTTTTTAGACTAACTTAATCCTTAAAATTTTTTCATTATCTACGTTAGTCCTTGAAAAAATTAGACAGAGGGATTAAATTGACTAAAAAAAAATGTTCAAAGACTAAGTTGACATTTTAGTCTTTTTTTTTTAAGACCAAGTTAGGCACTGAGACATTTATTAGTGACCAACTTGGTCAATAACTCCAAGCTTTATTTTTATTTGTTTTACCACGGGTATCCTTCCACTATCGGCAATCCTATTTGAGTCAAGTAAAATTTTAAAGGTAGAAAAATCCTCCCTGCATACTCAAGACTGAAATCCGAGCATCAGGAATAGACAACTCAAAATCTGAGATATACACGTTAGAACCCAACCCACTAAGAGAAGTAGAAAGAAGACACCCCATTTCCCAAGATGAGTCCATAGCCGTCACTAAAAATTTGGGCAGCCTTAACAACAGCGGCCCAACAAATAGAGACATTACGAGTAGAACCCGAGAAAGACCGAAAAGCTGACGATTTATATTTTGGTGGAGAAGCTCAACCCAAAGTTTTTGTGAAAGAGAAAAGATATCAAAAACAAGCTTGTTGATGTTTGGGATCAAGGGCAATGGCATTGGAATGTTCTTGCTATGCCGTTGCCAGATGATATTCACCATATGGTTGATAACACTTTTCATTAGCTTCCTCATAGTACTCCAGATCGATTGGCTTGGCTTGGGGGGTACCTCTCCTTCTTATATTGCTGTTGCTGGATTTGGAAACTTTCCACATCTAAGAAATGCAGACTTCTTTTCTGGTTGGCCCTCCACTAATCTCTCCCGGTCAACATGGTGCTTCATCATCGCGGTGTGGGGGAACTCACCCATTTTTGATATATGTGGTTCTCAAGAAGAATCAATATTACAATATTGTCTTCAAGATTGTCACGTCCCTCGTATGGTTTGGTGGAAACTTAGCATGAATCCTTCCTTCTTAATTGTTAATGATATCCAAGAGTGGTTAGAAATGATTTCCCTCTCACCCAGGTGTCCCTTTTATGCTCGTCAGTATGGTGGATTTGGAGGAGTCACAATGAGAAGGTAATTAATCATTCTACTTGGTTAGTTTTTCACATCCTTCATTGGATCCAAGTGGATTTTGAGACGTTGCCGCCTCTGGACTATTCAGGTTTGATTTCGAAACTTGTTCTCAATTAGTTTCTTGGGTTAACTTGGTATCAGCCAGGTACGGTGAAGGTGAATGTGATGTTTGGATGGTTCTGGTGGCATCACATCTACCTTACTGTGATTTATGATATTTAGGATTGGTTAGCAAGAGATTGCGATGTTTCTATAACCCATGTTTTCAGGGAGGGGAATGCTTGCATTGATTGGTTGGTGGCAAAGGACGACACGGTGACTGCGACTTGTTTTTAGTATTGTTGAAGAGACCCTTGCTACTCTTTAGCCTTTGTTGAGCGATGACTGTTCCTTAGGCTGTGGTTTACTTTTATTTTTAAATATACCCAAAAAAAAAAAAATACTTGAATCCGAGAAAGCGAGCTTTATTTTGAGTACACATGTTCAATTTTGATTTTACCAATAGCTAGTTTATTTTCGTAAGCTCAAACCATATAACAATATCGCATTAGTGCTTAGCTCAGTTATTGTTGCTGTAATTTTAGGGATTTAGTTACTTGTTTTCGATTTATTAATGTTGATATATAGTTAAACCAAACTTGCAATTTCGCTATATATGTGAAATGGTCAAGAATTGCTGCTATATTAGAGTTGTAGGCTTGTAACAGGAGGACAACCCACATTAATTGCTCACCATTTTGTATTATGTAGTTGCGCCACTCTATTAGATAGACATTTTTTTACCGTAGCTAGTAGCCACTTTCTTTTACAAGAAACAGTGGGATTTTTTACCAATCTATGGTTTCAATATAAAGTAAATCCAGATATGTGGGGG
>QANU01060554.1:0-12363 GCA_003254905.1 Nissolia schottii | reverse complement strand
TCTCACGGCCTACCACCAGCTCCGCCCTGTGTTCCCTGTGGCTGGCGTTTCTTCTCCGCGCATTCGCCTGCCGCCAGCACCACCGCCGTTCGCCCGGCAGCTTGCATTGTTGTTTGCTTTGCTGGGTTTCTCATTGGTGGGGTGGGGTGACGGCGGCGAGGAGGGTGGGTTGGGTTCAGACGGCGGCGGGGAGAGAGGTGGGGTGGGTGGGGTTAAGGAGAGAGATGAGAGGAGATAGATGGTAGGGTGGGTGGTGTTAGAGAGAGAGATGAGAGAAGAGAGAAGCTGGGGTTAAGGGAAATTGTTTGTTTTTTTAATTTAAATCAAACCGGGTCGGGTCATGGGTACAATTTCAAAATTTTGGGTTATGCCACGTGGCATCCCACGTGGCATGCCATGTCAGCGTCGCGTCAGCACCATTAGCGGCCACGTCAATGCAGTCAACTCCCATCCAGCTCCAGGGATTAAAAACAAACGTTCAATTTTCGCAGGGACCAAAACTTTTATATAGGGACTAAAACCAAACTTTCAAATTTTACAGCGACTAAAAACATAATTAAGCCTTAATTTTATGTATTGACCACTATAATCTATTCATATATATATATAATATTATTTTTATATAGTGAATAAAAAAACTAACTTGTTTTCATTATACAACACAATTTGATTGAATAATTATGTTAAAATTTATATTAATATTACATAGCAATTAAATTAATATATTTATTATATTTATATATTCCATGTTATTTAATGACGTCTTGTTGGGTACTGGAGGTTGCAAAATCCCATCTAGATATTGCCATTATGGCCGAAAACAATACAACACACATTTCAATATTCTTCCCATTAAGTACACCACAACCCCAAACTCAACACTTGAAAAAAAAAGTTTAATTGTTAAATTTAATTTCTATATTATTAATTATATTACATTTCTTATATAAAAAACATTTTTACTTATATTAAAGCACGAGATTAAATATAACATATTTTTTTACGGTGAGATTAAATATAACATTAATGGTGCATAGAAATTATACACTTCAACTTTTACAAAATGAAAATAGAAATAGAAATAGAATAGAAAATAAAAACAAATAGAAGTGAGGTGAGGTGATCTCAAATTCTGTTTTCTTTTTGTTGTTTCATCTCTCTTGCTTAGGTGGGAACAGGCCAGGCCAAGCCCTTAACAAGCTGAGCCTGTTTCATTAATCTTCAGCCTAAACCTGACCTGTTAACTGTTATAGGTCAATTTCCTTAGTCTGACCTGTTTACTCACAAAGAAAATAAACATGTTTAGTAAGCACAAATGAACATTTGTGAGTAAACAGGCCTAACAGGCTTTCGTAATAGCCTGTTTACTGAAACAGGCTTTAAAAATGGTCTGGGTCTGACTTTTTACTGAAATAGACCAGGTCAGGCCAGTCTACTAACAGACCAAGCTACAGGCCCTGACAGACCGCCCTAAACCCTAAACTTTAAACCCTAGCTTATTGCGAACCCTAGTCTTCGTCCACAACAAACAGCTTCTTAGAAAGAGAACCCAAAAAAACGCACCATCAAACAACAAATGCCCATGGTATTTTTGGTCATCCATAAACTACACGCCGCATCAAAAAATTTTAAAAAAAAAATTAGAAAAAAAAGAAGATAGAGTTCGAGTTTTGTGGAAAGAATACAGTATATACTTGCTTTCATTCGGTTCTCTTCTCCCCCCATTATCCACAGCTCCTCCTTGGGCGTGGATCAATCCAATACCCAATATTACTTGTTCTCCCTCATATTTTTTTTCTAATAGACGAATGGAAAAAAACAAAAAAAAAGAACAGAGAAGAGATATTTGATTTTGATTTTGATTTTGATTTTGATTTTGATTTTTTTGTTTTCTTGTGGGGATCCGTCCTTTGCTAACTCAGATCGAGTGGTTTTGATTTCGTTTCGTGTATGGATTTGGAGGATTTCCGATCCGTGTTGGACACTGCCGGCGTCGACGTTTGGGCACTCATCGACGCCGCAATCGCCGTCGCTTCCGCGGATGGCGGCGGCGAATTGAGGCGGCGGAGGGATGGAATTGTGGAGCGCCTTTACGCCGCGACTTCTGCTCTTCCGCGGTGCCGGAATTGCGACGGAGATACGAAGAAACGAAACAAATCCTCAACGGAAGAGGAAGATGAGGAGGAGTTGGATCCTTTCGGAGGGTTGTTCGACGAGGAGCAGAAGAAGATTCTAGAGATTAAGCTGCAGCTTGAAGACCCTGACCAGGTCTCTATCTCTCTCTCTTAAATTTTTAACTAATTAGAAACTATAATTAATAAACGTGTTTTTGTTGCTTAATTGTGATTTTGGATTTTGGTTGTTCTTTCTTCATTAGTCCGAAGAGTCCTTGCTGGAGTTGCTGCAGAATCTCGCAGACATGGACATTACATTCCAAGCGTTAGAGGTAACTTTAACTTCTCTTGTTCATTGAAATCCATTGCTTCTTACTCTTATATATGAATTTATTTTTTTTATTATTTAATTTTATTCACTTAACTTGGCTTGATTCGCCATTAATGCAGGAAACTGACATTGGGAGGCACGTGAATCGGTTGAGGAAGCATTCCTCTAATGAAGTTCGGAGATTGGTGAAGCTTCTTGTCAGGTTTTGCCAAGAGTCGTGATTAATTTCTTTTAACATATGGAACAACGAAGGTTCATTGATGTGTTTGTGTGTGCAATTGCAATTAGTTATGTTCAGTTTGTGAACTTTAGTAGCAGTTGATTTGTATTTTCAATCGACTTCAACTGTTTTGTTTCCTTGCAGGAAGTGGAAGGAAACTGTGGATGAATGGGTGAAGTTGAAGGCACCGGGAGAAGAACCACCCGCCACTATTTTGGGTAAAGTCATCATATTCTCTGGGAAAATTGAAAATTTCTTAGAGTCTGTGTGATTAATATTGTTGGAATGGCAGCTGATGAAGATTCGCCTGAGCATAAAAGTACACAAAATGGGCATCATCATCAGGTTCAGCAAGTGCTTTTTGCCATTTAGTGGCTTTTCCCTCGAAAGATGTCATAGTTTTCTTAATATATTCCATTCCTTCCTTTTGCAGATTCCTGATTTTGGGCTCTCGCCTAATCCACACAGTGAGTATAGGATCTGATTCAAAGCTTGTTTTGTATGTCGTTTGGATACTTGGTTGGTATGGTATAATACATGTAATGTGCCTTTGCTCATCCAGATGGGAATTTTGGGTCAGAGTGCAACAACTCTTCAGAACCAGAACCAGAACCAAAACCAAAAGCAATTCCTCGCAAGGAAGCGCCCCCAAGACCAGCTCCATCGCCATCAGTTTCTACTCCTCCTTCTGCTCCTCAAAACGTACGGATATGAATTTATAACCATTTCGGTGTTTAAATGAATGCAGCTACTATAATTACGAGGGAGGGATAAAAGTAGAAATTTGGAGGTTGTGCCCTCATGAATGATCACATTAGCAAGAATAAAAACCATAGCTGCAATAAATGTAGAGCTTATAGCTCCATTGAGTAGTGCCTATGCTAATGCTAATGCTAATGCTATGGAGGAGCATATCAATGTAAGTGGTCCTGATGCATTGTTGAATGATTGCAGAGACAGAGAGAACAGAGGGAGAGCAATTTTGACGCGCAGAGACTTGATTCAGCAAGAAAACGGCTTCAACAGAACTACAAAGAGGCTGCAAATGGTGAAGTTTTCGTTTTCCTTTAATCTTCATTTTCGTAATGTTTCTTTCATTAGTTTCTGTTCTATCTATACATGGATTGGATAAATACATGTACTGACTGGTTATTTTTGTGTGTGGTGTGGGGGTTGTTTGTATAGCCAAAAAGCAAAGGACGATTCAGGTGATGGACCTCCATGATTTACCAAAGCCCAAGAAGAATGCCTTCTTTGGAAAGAACAAAGGCGGCGCTGGTTCTCAGGGAAGGCACTGGTGATGCTGCATGTACGTGGCCATTTACGGTCTAATACTCTTTTTGTGGGTGGGATATTCCTAATACCGGTTGATCCCTTTATATTTTTCCTCCCCAACACAGAACCCCCTTTTGGGGTTGTTTTTATTCAACTACTTCAATCAATGATAACCAAAATACATTTCCCAAAATATCTAGTAGACTACCGTTCTTATGAAATGTGGGTTAGGTTCTTAGGTCCTTGGGAGTGTAGGGGGAAATGGGATATTATGATTCAAAACATTGACTTTTTATGGGTTGGAAGTTGATGAAGGTAATGGTCGCTTTGGTGATCCTATAAGAGGTAAAACGAATCGACATAGTCTTAGGTGTTAGCTTTGTTGTTGTTCTTATCCAAATGATGCCAGAGCAGACAGAAAAGTCAAGCGTTGCCCATTTTTAACGTTACTACCAGCTTGCTCGGGGCGGGCCCTGCAGTTGGGGGAGATTTATGTATACTCAAAGTATATTTAATGAAATACATTAAATGTATGTTTGAGTAGCACATTATTTAATTTTTATATATTTTTTAAATATTGTAAATTAAAATTAGGTGTTAATAATGTTATAATTCACCTTAAATATATTTTAAAATCATACATTAATTTATCGGTAGTTGGGGGTGCCGAATCAACATTTGGTGTGGATGCTGTCAGTTTCTCATGGATAAGTCAGATAATTTATTTCAATGCGTTGACCAAAACAAATAAGATGATAATTGATGTGATTAACCTTAATCTGATCGAAAATTTTATCTTATGTTAATCCTCTGAGGTTATGAGTGAGAATGTCTATGTTTAGCAGTTTACTAATTAGTCGAAAAGAAATGCCAATAGAAAACTATAATATTCTTTTTTTATGAGAAAAACATTAACATTTTCTCAATGTTTTTAGTTAGTTATTATTAATTTATTCTAGTCAATCAAACATTATGTCAAATTCATTTTGAGAATTTTCTTTTCAATTTTTGTTTTCAAGGTTTAAGAAAATATTTTTAGATATTAATCATTCACGTAAAAGATATATTTGCATATTCTTTTAAGTTTTTAGTTTTGTCACAAAGAATGCTACATATATAACAAAATTTAAATAATTATATAACTGTTTCACCAAAGTATACATTTTATCATGGAAACAACACGAATTTGGAAGAATCATGGAAGAGAGAATTGAGAGTGAATGAGACGAGAGAATGAACTCATTGTTCATTGAACTGAAAAATTGAATAATAACAGAACTTGTTCTGTTTATGTACAAAAAGAAAATGACCTGTTATGATAGCTAGCAAAAATAACAACTTGTAACTAACTACTAACTGCACATGTTATAACTAGCCTATAACTACTTGTAACTAATTAAGGCTAATTAAAATTCTTTAATTAACTCTTATACTCTCCCTCAAGTTGGATGGTAAATATTAAGTAATCCCAACTTCAAAATGAAAGTATGAAATTGAGGGGAAGCAACAACTTTTGTTAGCAAATCGGCAAGCTGGAACCTCCCTTGCACATGAGCTAGGACAATGACGCCGGAATTGTCTTTCTTGAGGATGAAATGGCAGTTAATTTCGATATGTTTGGATCTCTCGTGGAATGAAGGGTTTGTAGCTAAATGGATGGTGGCCTGATTATCGCAAAAGACCATAGAACTGTCAGAAACAATTTCAAAGTCCTTCAGCAAGGAAGTGAGCCAAGTTAGTTCACTTGCAATGGAAAAAAAAGGCTTTGTATTCAGCCTCTACAGATGCTTTTGAGATAATAACCTGCTTCTTGGACTTCCACAAGACTAAGGAATCACCTAAGAAAACACAAAAACATGTGGTTGATCTCCTTGTATCGGGACAACTTCCCCAATCGGCATCAGCATAGACTTTCAAATGCAAGGTTGAAGTAGCACTGAAGAACAAGCCTTAGCCGATGACCTTTTTATGAACCGAAGCAGATGATGAATTGCATGTAAGTGTGGAACTCTTGGAGTTGCCATAAATTGGCTTAACCTATTCACAACATACATAATTTTGGGCTTGGAAATGATGAGGTAGATGAGATGGCCAATGATGCGTCTATACAAAGAAACATCCTCCAATAAGTCCCCATTACTAGCATTCAGTTTAATATTTGGATCCATTGGCAAGGGAGTAGGTTTTGAGTCTAAGGAACTTGTCTCCTCTAGCAAGGAAATAACATATTTTCTTTGAGAGAGGCATATGCCACGAGGTGACTGAACAATCTCCAATCCTAGAAAATATTTCAAATCTCCAAGTACTTTATGTTTAAAAAATGACTGCAGTTGCTTTTGGATAGCAGCTACACAGGTAGGAGATGGACTTGTAACAATGATGTCATCAATAGACATTAAGGGCACAACCAAATCCTTTCCTGTTCCTGAGTGGAATAAAGAGTAATCACTTTTGGATTGAATGAAGCCAACAACAATCAATGTGGTTGAGAACTTATGAAACCATTGCCTTGATGCTTGTCTTAAACCATAGACTAATTTATGTAATTTGCAGACAAGAATTTCTCTTTTCCCCTGAACCGAATAACCAAGAGGTAAATCCATGTAAACTTCCTCAAATAGATCGCTATTGAGGAAAGCATTATTAATGTCCAATTGGAGAAGTGTCCAATTCTTGACAGCTGTAATACTTAGCAGTATTCTTACAGTTGTTAACTTGACAACTAGAGAAAATATGTCTAGAAAATCAATTCCTGCTTGTTGAGTATATCCTTTAGCAGCGAGTCTAGCTTTGTATTTATCCACCTCACCATTAGATTTGTATTTAACCTTATAAATCCACCTACATCCAATAGAATGTTGGTCAGTTGGAAGCTTGACCACAGATCAGGTCTTATTAGCTTCCATAGTTGTTAACTCCTCTTGCATTGCCTGTCTTTAATGAGGAAATTTCATTGCTTGATGATAAAAGGAATGTTCAAAAACTGAACTTATTTGAAAAACGAATTCCTTGTAGGCAGGATTGAGCCTGTGATAAGAAATATGATTACCGATAGGATATTGAACTGAGGCACACTTGTAGTCTCGTAGTTGTAGGTTAGGAGGCCTAATGACTCTACCTGATCTGGTGGTCAGTAGTGGAGCAGCAGGGACAACAATATCAATAGGCTTAGTAGGAGGATAGCATTTTCAACAATTGGTACAATATTTTTAGTAATAGGTTCTAGAGGAACCTTAGCAGCAGGCTCAATAATGATTGAGGTATTGAGAGGTGGAACTTGTAACGACCCTTAGAAGAGAAGCAAAAAATAAAAATAAAAATGGAGAAGGCACGCCTCGCGCGAGACATGGAGTACATCTCGCGCGAGACATGTAACATCCCGCTTTCTCCTTAGCGAAATTTCGCTAGATAATTGTCTAAGATAATTCTATTTTCGGTTGAACTATTAGGATCCTGAACTCTTAGGAATAAAGTTGTCTGTAAAAATATTTTTGTATGTTTTCTTAAAATTCTACAGACACTAGAATAAACCATTTTTGTCGTCTAAGTGTAACCGCGTGTTCAAAGTATCCGTAAAAGGTACAGCAATAGACGAGAATTCATGAACACCTCAAATGGACCACAAATCTTTCTTACGAAAGTTAGGGGATCACAAGGATGTGATCAAAATAATTTTAGAACAACCGTACGCGAAGTACCGAGACCAGAAACAATAAAACCTGATCAAAATTTATCTGCCGGAGCCCGTTAATTCTTGGCCACAAAAAGTGGCCAAGACACAAGGCCATGCACGGTTAGGAGGAGGGCCAAGTGGCCAAAGTCAACAAGTCAAAGATGAGTCACATAGTGACTAAGCTAGGTGACATCATGGCTTATGTCACTTAAGGGCAATTTGGGAATTTTGCCCCAAGGACAAAATTGGAAAGGGGATTTCGGCCCTAGGCCTATAAATACCCTCAAAATCTGAAATTTTGAGAAGAAAAATTAGAGACCTTGGCCAAACTCTATTCAACTGCACATTCAGTCATTACACTGTCCAAACCCTAACCTAGAGACGTTCCCCCACAAGACCTAACCTAAGTTCCTAAACCCTAACCTCATAAATACTCCTATAATTTCAGAAAAGCCTCTCATACTTCTATTCTAAGGGTAAGAGCTTGGAGGCAACCAAGCAAAGTCTGCACAAAATAGCTGAACTAGTTGCAGCAAGGGCAAAACGTGGGTAAACTGACATAATCACTGTCTATGTGATTTAGGATGTATGATGATGATTGTGCTATGGTTGTGTTAGAATATGTTAGGTTTTAATTGCTAAGTGATGTGCTTGAATATGACAATTGATTATACTTGTATCTGGAAGTTTTTGCAGATCTGGAAATTGTTGGAATAATTTTTGGGAGAGTATGTGGTTTTGCTATATGAGATATGATGTTAGTATGACTTTTATGTGACTTTGGATTTTATATATGTGGTTGATGATTGTCTGGATCCGTTGGTGCTGTCTGTGATTCTGGCAGAATTTAGGAACGCCTAAGACAGAAATAGGCATATGACACGATTTTGAAGGGAACTGTATGCTAAGATTTTTATCATGAAAAAATAATGTTATTTTTGGGTTCTACACAAAAAATTGAGTAGGGATGTCAAGTTTCATGATTTTTGGAGTCCCCGATGAATTTCTCAGCAAACAGGCAGAAAACAAGGTTTTTACGAAAAAGGGCAAAACGGGAATTTCACGTATTTGGACTGAAAAACTGGGTTTATTTTCAGAAAATATGGGTATAGGACTATCAAAAACCCTAAGGGCAAGTCTTGAATCCATCGGGTTTTCGAAAACAAAAATTCCAAAGAAAACAGGGCGTTTACGGGGGTGAAACGGTAATTTTGGGAAAAGGGGTAGAATTGTAATTTTGTAATGCTGAGGTCAGAATCTGAAATTTTAGACATGGAAAATGATCTTAAGACTATCAAAAACCTTTGGGTAAGGTCTTGGACCTCTCCGGTTTATGATCGCTATTTTCTGACAGAAACCAGACATCTATTTTACTAGTTGCTAGGGTTACGTTTGTTCTGTTTAAGACATGAGATTATGTTCCATATATATGAAGTTAGTGATATCATGTGATTGATTGTATGAATTATATGATGTGATGTACGATGAAGATGATGATATGAAGTATTGAATTGTGCTTATATGAACTGTTGCATCAAAGATTGAACTGTGCACATGATGATGATGAGAGAAAACCCCCTCTAAAAGGGCCTAGGCTCAGTTTTTGGGGAAGGTCTTAGTCCCGGTTGAGTCCTAGGTCCGACCGCAACGCCATCCCAGGGTGGTAACCTCAGTCGTGGTTGGCGATTTACTCATGGTCCAGACCATTCAGGTTCAGCGCTACCTGGTCACCACGATGCAGGCTGTAAGCATGGTTATAGTCATGTGGCCACCGCTATAAGGGATGAGGGCAATATGCTTATAAGGCCAGCCTTGTAGAGCATACGTATAAGTGGATGCCAGCTGAAGCTTATACCAGTTTTTAGAAAAATGAGATTCTTGCAGTAGTATAGCTATGTGAACTATGTGATAGTATATGACTTAGGAGTAAGATTAGAGAACAAACGACGTAGTAAATGAAATTATAGGTTCCCTAGTCACTTAGTAATATAGGTAAAGCTGCTCAGGCTTAGTAAGGACATTAATAACCAGTAGGGCTTAGCATAACTGTGACACTTAGAGATCCCTGAGCGGCCTGGATCATAAATGAAAAAAGAAATACCCCAAATCCCATGGTTTCCCACTAAGAGCGCTATGTTCTCACCCCTCTCATTCATGACTCCAGGATTCGAGGTGGAGCAAGAAGTCGGCAGAACAAGAAGGAGCAGTACCCCGAGGAAGGGGCTAAAGAATAGGCTGGTACTTAGTAGACCCTATGTGATAATACTACTTTTGTGTTAAATATTTGTACGTGACAGGTATAAATAGTACATGTGTATCTGGTTGTGAATATATGATATAGATCAATGGTTGGTACTAGGTTTACTTGTTTGTTATCCCTTCTAATGTCAATTAAACATGTTACGTTACTATTCGCATTACATGTTCTACGAATACAAGGCTCTACTTTATACCATAAGGTATATAAAATAAAGTTTAAAATCGGTTCGTATTTTCTAAGTAACTATACTTTTAAACGTTAATTGGGACTAAGTAATATCACAACCAAAGATGATAACAACTTAGTAGGCAAGTTTGCGACTTAAGCGTGGAATAACTAGCTAGAGTGTTACAAGACACGAGGCAATAAAGCAAGCACATTGTAGCGACGTGGCGTGTAGGCGCACTGTAGTACTCAGGGAGCACTGCAACATGTCGGGAAATTAGTCTCACATCTTTTGCAGCTTGCTAATTCTCACCCTCTTCCCCTTATATATAGAGGTTTTCCGTGAGTGTTTAGACTTGCTAATTCACTCCAGAGCTTGAGAGTCACACTTTTGTAAGACTTTTTGCTTCAGTTATATTTTTATTTATTTTCTCCCTCTCGTTTTCCATTCGTAGGGAAGCAATGCCTCCATGTAGGGTGTCGGGAACTCCTAGCTTAGTGCTCCTTAGCGTTCAACCATTTTTAGGTGAATAACTTTCTTCACAATCTATTTTTTTAGACCATGCATTTATTTTTAAAGTTAATTATTTATTTATTTTAACATTATTTTATTTATGCATGTTTTATAAAATCCTAGGAGGTAGAATTTATTATTTATGTAAGTTAGTTATTCTTTTATTTAATTAGTTATTTTCTCATGATTATTTATTTAGAAACTCTATTTATGAATTAGATATTTACGAAACTATTTTAAAACCACGTGGGACCACTTATTTTACTACATAAATATATTCATGTTGTGTGTGTATGATTAGTATTATGCGATATAGATATTCATACTATTTAGTTAAACCCTTAATAAAAGATCATAATTAAGGAAAGATACTGGTGGGAGAATACTTATGTTAAGGAAATGTTCTGGCTAAGGACAAGACCTGGTACTTAAGATGTCCATTGTGATGTACCTCTCTTACCTGGGAACCTCCCTAAGCATGAGATCTTATTCTACCTTTATTTTTCCAAGATAAAACACTTAAAGATATTAAGTCCTGTTATGCTATTGATATAATGATTAAGTTATCATGTTATGTTATGTATTTTAAAACTGTTTTCATGGGAGGATATCTAGGATAGAACTGTAAGTCAGTAGCCAACGTTGACCTTGATATACCTTGTACGATTATAAAATAGAATATGATTCATGTAGATTAGGGGCAATATCGTAAAGCCTAGACATGAAAGCCTGTGATGCCCAGTATTATGTATCATGTCATGTAGATTAGGGGCAAGACTATAAAGTTTAGACATTTCAGGAATAACTAAATCGTAATGCTCTAAACATCTATCTAGAGAAACTCCCTACTGAATTATATTTTCAAATGTTTTACATACTATTTATTATTATATAAATATTTTATGCTTGTTATATATATATATATATATATATATATATATATATATATATTATGTATTGCATCTGCATGTCATGTGTTCTCAAAGTGTCCCATCTTGTCATGCGGACGGCCTCTCGCTGAGGCTCTTCCCAGAGTTCTCACCCTTCACCTCCCCCTCCAGTTACAATTTATAAAGCAGCGTAGCATAGCATGGAGTTTATAGTCAGTGTAGCGATGTCTGAATTCAAGAGTCAGCAGTTCACCTTAAGGTGAAGCTACCTATAGGAATTGTTTGTCTTATTTTTATTTTGTAATCAAGTTATGTTTAGAGTGCTCCAATTGTATACAGGTAGAATGTAACATCCCGCTTTTTCCCTTAGTAAAGATTTCCAAAAATTAAATAGGAGAAATAAGTTTTGCACGAGATTATAGGTTAAAATGTCTGTAGAAGAAATAATGCTCAGTTTTGGAAAATTCTGCATAAACTCAAACGGATCATTTTTGTCCTCCAAGTGCAACGGTGTATCTAAGGTATCTGTAAAATATAAGGTCACGATTGAAAGTTCACAAATACCTTAGATTAATTCAAATTATTCCTTAAAAAATTAGTAGATCACAAGGATGTGATCAGAATATTATTCGGATAACTGTACGCGAAGTACTGGGACAGCTAACGACCAAAACACGATCAAAATTGATTAGAATATTAGACTTAAGATGGAAGAAATAAGTCGACCAAGAGAGAAGGAATATACACGGCCAAATAGTGGCCACTTGGATGGTCAAAATTTTCAAAGAAATGATTAAGAAATGACTAAGTGTGATTATGACATCATCCTTAGCTATGACTAAGCATCTCTTATATTAATATTTAATTCAAAATTTCCTTAGAATTCACTCAGCACCAAAACCGAACACTCTAGGCTTCTAT
>QANU01060513.1:0-74690 GCA_003254905.1 Nissolia schottii | reverse complement strand
TATCTTTAGTTGTCCTCTCATATTTCTTTTAGACTAAATCTTGTATTTTCTAGGCATTTTAGCGTCATATCTAATGCATTCTTGAATAAATTGGTTTCTCTTTAGGCTTAGCAAAAATCATGCATTTTAGGCATCCATTGTAGCCTTGTTCATGGTTTTTTAGGTCCCGAGATCCTCAAGAGAAGTATGAAGCTCAAGGAGGAATTTAGAACACATGTCAAACCTTCAAACCTAGCGATTGAGCACTGAACCTGGCGCTCGGTTGCTGGAGTTCCAGTTTTCACGGGTCTAATGTAGGAGGTTAGCGCTCGAGCGCCAGGACGACAATGTTTTAAGCAAAGATGCGGAATTAAAACATGTATCTACATGTTTTCTAATTTGGTGCTCAGGCGCCAGTCCTAGCGCTTGAGTGCCAAGAAGGTAACCATGCAAGCTCGACGTGGAATCTGATGCGGAATCAACATGCTTTCTAACTTAGGGTTGAGGTTATAAAAGGGGATGAAAAGAGCAGAGAAAAATCATCATCTGGAGCTAGAAAACAACAATAGGTTATAAAGAGAAGGAGAATAATAGTACATCAGAATGGAAAAATAAGGAATGATGACACTCCTTAATCCCCTTCGTAACTCTCAAATTCCCTTCGTAAACTCTATTATTAGTGTTTTCTAGCTTCAGATGACGATTTTTCTCTGCTCTTCCCATTCCCTTTTATAACCTCAACCCCAAGTCAAAAAGCGCGTTGTTTCTGCATTAGATTTTGTGTCAAGCTTGCACAGTTACCATCCTGGTGCTCGAGTGCTAGGATCAGAGTGCGACGCCGAATTAGAAAACGTGTTGATGTTTTGATTCCGCGTCTAAGTTCGAAACATTGTCATCCTGGGGCTTGAGCGTCAAATCTAGAGCTCGAGCGCTAACCTCCTGCATCAGAGTTGTGAGAATTGGAATCCAGTGATCGAGTATTAAGTTCAACGCTTGGTTGCTAGGTTTAAAGGTTTGACATGTGTTTTAAATTCCTTCTTGCGCTTTATACTTCTCCCAGGGATCTCGGGACTTGAAAAACCATGAACAAGTCTACAATGGATGCCTAAAATTCACAATTTTTTCTAAGCCTAAAGAGATGCCAATTTATTCAAGAATGCATTAGATATGATGCTAAAATGCCTAGAAAATGCAAGAGTTAGTCTAAAAGAAATATGAGAGGACAAATAAAGATAGCTCTCATGGGAGAGTTATCAATTTTCTTGTCAAGTTTGATTTAATGGAGCATTGTGAGGAAGTAATTATGGGAGGATCGTGGCTTATCCAAGAGAGTTATCTTGTGGTGAAAAGGTGCGATGACATTTAAACCTCAGGAGACGCGCTTTGCAGGACTATGGTTTGAGTCCATTTTACAGGTTTAAATCCTTGTTTTTACCATGAAAGTACATTATACACTATTGTGGAAGGTGTGGGGAAGCCTGTCAAGTTCGATATTGTTACAACGTCAAGGGATAGAGGCAAATTGGCTCTGGTTTGTAAATATTAGCTCGATGTTTAAAATTCTAAGAATTGTAAATATTTGTGAAATGAGTGCTGCTAGTGGTACACCACTTTTGGGGTATACCATACAACCACCATCACTTTTATACGAAACGGGCCCCCATTCCGTCCTTTATCCCTGCCACGGTCTCTCTCATACATCCTGCAATCCCCACTCTCATTTCACGCGTGTGTGCACACTCCCAAACCAAAATAGTTTGTGCTTCCCTCTCTCTCATTCTCTTCTTGTTTCTTTTACTCTTGTTCAATACACAAGCTTTTACGAAGTACTACACAAACTTTTGAACAACGATACACAAACTTTTATATGTGTATAAATAATATATATATCAACCAATTTCGAACTTTGGTAATAACATATGCAGACTCTTGAACATAAAAACACAAAATCAACACAAATTTACATAAAGAATTAACGACCATTCAAAATTTTTGGATCAATCATAACCATGAATCATATCAATTATACACAAACAAACTTTTTTAAGAGATTTACACAAACAAACAACGATGCAATATATGCAAACTAATAAGCAGCCAGCTTCAAAATTTGCTAACAACATACATAAATTTTTGGACTTAAAAACACAAATATTAACACAAAATTACATAAACCTTACTAACATTCAGAATTTTCTCACTCATAGAGACAAATATACACATATTTTTATGAAGTACTACGCAAACTTTTGAATAACGATACACAAGCTTTTATGTTATAAACAACATATAGAACAATTAATTTCGAAATTTGATAACAACATACATTGGCTCTCTATCCTATACAAACAATTCCAAACAGATGCATAAATTTTTGTACTCACTTACACAAACTATTCAACAAGCAAAAAGAAAAACAAAAACAAAAACGAAAAAGAAAAAAAACTTTGGTGTTCACTTGCACAAACTTTTGAACATGACTACACAAACTTTTCTTTAAAAATACACAAACTTTTGAACACTCAAAAATAAAAAATATGACAGAAACGAAAACTAAAATTCTATATCCATAACTTCTAGCAAACTTTGAT
The DNA here is from genome assembly GCA_003254905.1 of Nissolia schottii. Lineage (NCBI taxonomy): Eukaryota > Viridiplantae > Streptophyta > Magnoliopsida > Fabales > Fabaceae > Nissolia > Nissolia schottii. Next base: position 72,120 of record QANU01060513.1, on the reverse strand, counting down.
GCTCGCTTACACAAAATTTTCTTCAAAATTACACAAACTTTTGAACACTAAAAAAATAAAAGAAATGACTAAAATAAAAACACAAATTATCAGATCCATGACGTCTTGTCAAGAATAAAAAACAAACAAGAAAAAAAAATGGATATTGAAATATAACTCAAGAAGAAGGAGAAGGAAGAGGAGGAGGACGAACAAATTTGACATATCTCGTCTATGTTCTATACTGCGAGTAAAAAAATACGGCGACAGAAAAAGAAAAATGAAAAAAAAAAAGCATGTGATATCCGTGGAGGAGGAGGAGGAGCTGAGAGTTTTGAGAGTTGCAAGCTTCAAAATTCCATGCATGAGGTAAATGCGGAATGCTGTTGGAGGCTGAGTACGCTTGTGTATTCATGGAGTCTTAATTAGGTAATCAATACATAATACATATTATGCAAGGGTAGAGCTAGACGTAAATTGGGGGGAGGGGGGCACTTATAAGTCACAATTAAATTTAGGATTTTATAAATAAGTCAGAATATACAACATTTTAAAGTGAAAAATTGAGAAATTTTTTAATATATTTAAGAGTGAAGCTACACATAAAACTTCACCCGAAATGATCGAACTCATATATCAACGGTGATAATTTGTGCTTGACGAAATAAAAAAAAAGACAATATATTAAATAAACTAAACGGTCATGACTTAAATTTCGAGTCGCCCAGATGCATGTTAATTTTTTTAAAAAAAACGTATATTTTTAAGAAAGAATTTCTATTTTTTTTTTAATTCTCAAACAAGTGGCCTTAGAATATTTGTTAAAAATACATTTATTAATAAAACTCTTAAACTTATGCATAGAATATAATGTAGCACTTTAATTTTTAGTTAACAAAAAATAATAAAGAAAATCACAATATGTAAAAGGTAAATACATATTCCACAATCAAAGACCTAAAGAATGTCCCTTGTGATGGGACTTATATAAATTATGAGGAAAAAGTATATTTTCTGATTAAATTTTCTTATAAAATTTTTTACTCGTTACTTTTTAAAATTTTAAGATACTAATTACACGTAATACCTTTTAATTATCTCATTTCGAATGTAACGAGGATGAAAAATACTTGAAAGTCTTGCTTTTTAACTAAATTTATATTTTTTTAATCTATTTTACACAAATACTCGTTAAAATTTAAATTTATCTCATTAATTTTAAATTTAAGATTTTGACAAGCAGACTAAAAAATGTAGAGTATTTCTCAAAACGAATTTATAAGATCATCTTTAGAGCCTATTAAATCATATATACTACTACCTCAAAATATATCCACGGAAAATAAATAAACATTGTTACAAATGAAATTGAAAGATTAACTAAATGCAAAAGGAACAATAATATGTACCATACAAAAAAGAAAAAGGAACAATGTTACCTAGGGAATTTAGAATTGAGGATTTCCTTCTGTCCGTACTTCCTCCACGAATGCTCATCATCAGCAGTGGGGGAGACTATGGTCCATGTCTGTGCAGTCCTCCTGGAAGCAACATAAAAGTTCAAGATAAACCCATACTTCTTGTTATGTTGCATGTCATTTTCATGTACTACATAAATAACATGGCCACATGTATATACAACAAAAACATCCATATATAATATATTAATTTCACAGCAGAAAGCATATATAACCCCCAGTTGGATGGATCTGCACCCTTGACAATCTCTTCACACTTGTCTAAATCAAGATCTATGGCGTTCACTCCAACTTAGCACGATGACAAATCAACTATACCTTCAAAGCTTCAATTTGTTTTTTAATTATATATTTTTTTTTAAAAAAACACCAATTTCTTTCCCCATGTAACATTAACAACCACGCTGACCATCCATGTCCGTCCGTACGTCCGTACACATCTCAATTCATCTGAAATCCCCCTTGTAATTGTCAAATCAAACACACAGAGGGTGAACTGATATATATATAGATTTGAAACATACTTACTTAGATTCGAAATCTAATGTTGTGTGTGTATTTTAGGCCTAGAAATAAGTAATTAGGTTATTTGTTTTAAATAAAGTAAATAGAGTAGTTCAAATTTACTATGAATATGCATAAAAGGGTGTTGAATTTGCATCCGTCCAAAAATATTTTACAGAACAAGATCAAAGAGAGAGAGAGAGAGAAAGAAATGACCTTCTTTCGTAGCGACCTCTTCCTCCCTTCTTTGCGGTAGTCAGGGATCTCTTCTTCCTACACTCACCGGAACCGCTGCTTCCGGAATCTTCCGCTGCCGGCGACCGATTTTCGCCGGAAGTGAGGGCAGAGAGGGCGAGAGTGAAAGATCTGAGGACATTGGCCGCAAGCTCCTCAGCAGCGGCAGAAGTAGAAGCAGTAAAGGGTTTCTCAAGAAGAAGAAGAAGCTTGAGCTGAGTTGCAGCCTTTTGGCCCTTAACGATCTCTCTCATCATCAATCTCTCGATCCTCTTTGCTGAGGCACTCACACTCTCATCATCAGGGCAAAGGATCCTATCCATTTTTTTTTCTTCTTTCTTTCTTTTATGGTTCTCTCTTTTTAATTTTGTTTTTCCATAAAAAGGACTTAAGTGGCTGGCTGAGGATCTGTACTGTGTATTTTGTGCTTGGTTTCTTTTGGATTTTTTCTTTTCCTTGCTATTTATATTTGCCAAGCAAAAAAATTAATTAAGCGTAGCTGGGTGGGTTTGGAAGGGAGGGAGGGATGGTGAGAGAGAGAGTGTGGGGGGTGTGGGGGCCGGGATAGGCTTTTTTCGGGTTTGGGAGAGGAAAAGGAAGATAATTAACAAATGAATGGAAAATGTTGAGAAGCAGCAGCTGCCAAGGTAAGGATTGACGTTGAGATGTCAAGCAAGAAAACTTTTTCCACAGGCGAGAGACAAAAAGTATTTGTCCAATAGTTGTTTGTAAGTACTGTTGATTAACCCGCTTTATATTCTATTAAAAAGACGTGTAAATAAAATAAATTGATTTAATTACTACGTAAAAAATCTCCATTACATAAGGGATATGTAACTACAAGAAATTAATTTTATTATAGTGTAAAGAACTTTTATGCAGTGTACCAAAATTACACTTATATATATATATATATAATTTTGAAGTTTTTATTTTTTATTAATTGTATTCAACTATATTAAATATTTTACATTTTTTTAATAAAGTTTAGGTAGTTCGACATTGAACGTCTCACACATGTTAGGGCATAATATCTTTACTCTTTAGCCTATTTGAAAATTTCAATTTTTGTTTACATATAAAAAAAAAAAAGTGATTGAGTGATAAAAGTGATGTCCGTGGGATTAGTTAAAGTGATGTGGATCTTAGTTTCTTAATTAATAATCTTGAGTTCGAGTCATAATAATAGAGCAAAACTTATAGAAAGATCTTTATCCCTTGCAAAAATAAGATTCAATTCAACTGAGATAAAATAAATAAATAATAACAAATGTGTTGTAAGAGAATTTTTATATAACTTTAGCTTCTCTAATATATTATGAACTAAGTAATTAATATTATGTATGATTTATCCTTTAATAAATTATGTTCATTTATGTACTAGTGATGTATTTATATTTATTAATTTAATACAGTCAAATATGTCAGTTACCTTGGAAAAGCTAAGCATGACGTTTCATTGTGACGCAAGTGCTGATGTTCGCTCCATAGCTTTTATTATTTTAATGAAAAATTCCATCGAAATAAATTTTTCTAACATTTTAAAGTTATTTTTAGTGTTCTACTTGTTCTAGGTTCCTTTTAAGTTACACTTCACATATTTAGAAGAATGATACACCAAAATTATGTTCACGAGTTTAGTTTTAGCGAGAAAGAAAGGAAAAGGAGGGGAGAGACTTATGAGAATTATACTTTTATTTACGAGTTTTAATCTTTTAAAAGAAAAGACATCTAAAATTTTTATTGACCCTTTAAAATTTTTCAAAATTTATATTTTGTAGTTTCTCAAATTAGAAGATTTTAACCAAATTTTATTTGAATATCATTTTATCCTTGTTAAAAATTTTAAATACCAATTTTATCATTCAATTAAACATATTAATTATATTCAATTATTATAATAAAGGATATAATTGTAAATAAAATATTAGGGTTAAATACATTTTTAGTCTTTGTAAAACTAAAAAATTTGTGTTTGATCCCCCAAATTTTTTTGTTAAGAATTAGTCATTGAAAAATTTTGTTGGTAGGTTTTAGTCCCTACCATTAGAATGAGACGTTAAGTGATGACGTGTTTTTTAAATGTGTCACACGTGACGTGTCACGTGTCACATTTAACCACGTATTACATTTAACGGTCACATCAACACTTAATGTCTCCTTCTAATGACAATGACTAAAACCTACCAAAATAAAATTTAGGGATTAATTCTCAACAAAAAAAAAATTTCAAGAATCAAACACAAAATTTTTAATTTTACAGAGATTAAAAACATATTTAACCCAAAATATTATATGCCTTTTTTTTCCTTCCTCTCAAGTATCTTTCAACTCATGAATAAGTGCAAGGTAAATTCTTCTAAATCCTCTCATTTCCTTACCTTTCCTTCGCCCTTGAACGTCAGAGTAACTTTGCAGGTACCCAATAACATTTTGTATCATCATCAACCATCATCGAACGTCAACTTGATGCCTAACCTTAGGGCCGCTCATGGGTCAGATTGGGTCTGACCCGACCAGCAAGGCTATCTGACCAACTAATCCGATGGGTGGGTCTGTTGGATCAGATTCCTACTTTTCGATCAAGTTATTCGATCCGACCATATCCGATAGTAAACGAGTCAGATTGGGTCGGATTGATTGTTAACCATTTTTAAAATTTTTTTTTTTGTGGAGAAACTTGTCCCATAATTCAAAATTTAGTTCACTCCACTTAAAAAGCAAATATACGTGTATGTAATATCCAAAGGAAATATTGATATTTAGCCAAAACAAGTTAAAACTTGAAAAATCCAACATACATAATGCCATGGTAATATGATATGTTCTCTCAAAATGCAAACGTGACACATGAAATTGAAAAAACAGTTTCACAATATGAAAATAATGATCATGTAGCAGCAAATTAAAGCACCAAATAAGAGTATTTATTTTGGTCCTCGGAGTTAGATATTTAGCAAGTGTAAATAACAATTGTGAAACAAAAACCATCAGACTAACTTTTTTTTTATGGTAAAGAACCATCGGTCTAGCTAAAAGCCTCACTTTAAATTTTTACTCGTAAAAATGTATTGAACCATTTTGCACACTTCACAAAGCATGTGAAGAAGTTAAAATTTACAATCAAATTCATTTCAAAGGAAAAAAAATTGGTACTAAACAAAGAATGGGAAAAGCATTTAACCAAGTGTTTTGCAATGAGATCAAATTAACATGAATCCAGATCCCACACATTAAAATAAAATCAAAAAATAACGTGCTACAACTTTTTTAGCAATTTGGGTTTGAGTACTAAAATCAGAAACCCAATTCCTTCTTCCTGATTCACCTTGATCCCTCTTTCTGAAATAGGTTGCCATTGGGGTAAAATTTAACCCCAAAAGGATTTTACGCCTGCTCCATCTTCCATCTTTCTATTCTTAATCAAGACCCTAACAAAGACAAAAATTATAGGGAGGGAACTCAGGGAAGACTTGAGTTAGTGACTCTTACCCACCACAAGTCACAAGTGGTAGGAGGCTGAGCATATGGTGGCTGGAGTTTGAGTGGCATTCGACGATGGGAGAAGATATGGGAGAAACGAGAGAACTGAGAGAGAGTCGGTGAGAGAGATGAGAGAACTGCGAGAAATGAGAGAAGAGAAGAATGAGAAATTGTGGGGTAGATGCCTTACTCTCAAGCTCTCGGGCTAGTTTCTTCTCTCTCTTTTTTTTAATCGGTTGGGTCAGGTAAGGCGGGTTCAAAAAATTCAAATCCGCCACCCGCCCATAGTATGTTTGTTTGTTTCGGGACATCCAACCTACTAACCCGTCAACCGACTCGACTCAAACCGTATACATCGGATTAGACAGATTTTGCGGCTTTCGCGGGTCGACCCGATCTGTGAGCAGTCCTACCTAATCTCCACCAACCGAATTAGAGTTTTGGTAATATCGGTCCTCATCTCGAATTAACGGCGAACACATACTAAAAACAATTTATTGCAAATGTTTAAGTTTGTACTATAACTAAAAGGATAAGTATAATTTAATATTTTTAGATAATGTCATTTAGTAAATTTTACAAGCAAAAAAGTAAAATGAAAAACCACAAGATACTTGCGAGATAGGTCAATCTCAGTATCCAACTCTGCAAAAGAAATATAGTCTAACATCTAATTGATGTAAGGTATCAAGGTGTCTGTTGAATATTTGTTAATATTTTGACAGGATTTGATTTATCTATTTTAGGATAGTATTAGTATGATTGATTTAGTTTCCTTTTATCTCTTTATTATCATATCTATATATTGTAAAGTTTTCTAATAAAATAATATACAAGAAACATTCAGCTTTAAGATGGTATCCAGAGCCAGGGCTCCTGGTTCCTTCCCCCTTTCACTATTCACTGTTGCCTCCACTACCATGCCCTAGCCCCACCTATTCTGTTCCGGTGACCTCATGACACCGCCACTTGCACCGCCCACAGCCGACCGTGACAGCACCGAAGTTTCGCCGTCGTTCACCCATCCACGCTCCGCCACAGTCCCAAGCTTTAACGGGTGTGTGAGGGACACGCGCCGCCTTCCAGGCACTTTTCCGGCAACTCGCCACCTGGGTTCTGGTCGCCCGACCTTCCTCCTTTTCTTGTGACCCCTTGTTGGTTGTTGGGTCCGCGCGGAGAGCTACTGCTGCTGTCGTCGTCGTTCACGGAGGAGTTGGCCATGGTCGCAGAGCCGCTGTCATCGCACTGCCTCCGCAGGGCCGTGCTGTCGTCGTCGTCGACTTGTTCTGTTCCGCTGTTTGCTGTTCTGTTTCATCTGCTGTTTGCTGTTCTGTTTCCTTTTCCTGGCATTTAATTTTTATTTTCTTTTTTATCTTCTCAATGGCTGAAGACCAATCCAAAAAGAAGAGTTTGCTATCTTATGCTTTTTCTGGAAATCCTACTATTACCTCGGAAAGACTTAATGGGAAGAACTACTTGAGTTGGCGTGATGCTGTTGAAATTTGGTTTATGGGTTAGGGATTATCTGACCACCTTTCTACCAAGGAATCTGACATCGGTGCTCCTCAGAAAGAGGACTGGAAGAAGGTTGATGCTCAGCTCGTATCCGTGTTATGGCAGTCTATTGAGCCTAGCCTGATGGTTCACTTTCGCACTTACAAGACTTGCTATGACATTTGGATGAAAACTGAAACTGTCTATGCCAATGACATTCAAAGGCTTTATGAAACCGTTCAAAGTTTAGCATCTCTTCATATGACATACTCTGATTTGCCCTCCTATCTGAACAAGGCCCAGTCGTGTTGTGATGAAATCAAGTCCATGTTAGAGAAAGATGACGCAAAAGAAATGTCAAAGAAGCTTGATAATATGCTTATGGTATTCGTTCTCCATGGCCTCCATAAAGACTATGAATCTGTTCGGAATCAAACTCTGACAAATCCTAATATTTCTACAGTTACAGAACTTATTGGTCGTTTGTTAAGGGTTCTGCCACCAGAGATTGTTTCTCAAATGGCTTCTGACTCCTCTATTTTGGCCTGTAACTCATTTGGCCATGGTCGTGGTCGAGGTCGAGGTCGAGGTCGAGGTCGGGGTCATGGACGTAGCAATTTTGGTCGTGGTAATGGTAGAGGAAGAAGTAATCTCCATTGTTCCTACTGTGATAAGTATGGACACACTCAGGATCATTGCCGCTCTTTACATGGATTTCCTAGCAATACCACTGCCAATGTTGCTCAGTCTCCAGTACCTATTGTTGACCCAAAGCTGGGACCTGAGGAAGGTCATGCCCTTTATGCTAGTGAATACAAGGAATTCCTTCAATATAAGGCAGCCCAACAGTCCTTCTCCTCAACCACTGTAGCACATACTGGTAATTCTACCATTTGTGTATCCCAATCTGAAGGAACGTGGATTTTAGATTCTGGTGCTTCTGATCACTTGGCTAGTAATCCTTCTCTTTTCACTAGATTGTCACCTCCAAAAACATCTCATAGTGTTACTCTTGCTGATGGATTTAAAGCCCGGGTCTTGGGCATTGGTCAAGCTTCACCTTCTTCATCTTTATCCTTACACTCAGTTTTATTTGTAACTGGTTCCCCCTTTAATTTAATTTCCATCAGCCAGCTTACTCGTACTCTGAACTGTTCCATAACCTTTATTTCCGATTCTTTTCATATACAGGATCGGAGTACAGGACAGATGATTGGAGTTGGATATGAATCACGTGGTCTCTATTACCTCCAGCCTCACCAATCAACAATATGCGCAGTCTCAGAGTCTCCTGATCTTTTGCATCGTCGTTTGGGTCACCAAAGTCTTGGAAGATTGAAGCAGATGGTTCCAAAGCTTTCTCATTTGAAGTCCTTGGAGTGTGAGTCGTGTCAACTTGGAAAGCATGTTAGGACATTCTTTCCAACTAGTACTAGTAATCGAGCAAATTCACCATTTGACCTCATTCATTCTGATGTTTGGGGTCCCAGTCGTGTTACGTCAGTTTTGGGATTTAAGTATTATGTTACCTTCATTGATGACTTTTCAAGATATGCCTGGTTATTTTTAATGAAAGATCGGTCTGAGTTATATGACATTTTTAAGACCTTTTGTGTTGAGATCAATAATCAGTTTGGCAAAAATATTCGAGTTATGCGCAGTGATAATGCAAAAGAATACTTTTCTATGCCGTTTACTTCATTCCTGGCATCTCACGGCATCGTTCATCAATCTAGTTGCCCTCATACACCACAGCAAAATGGTGTGGCTGAATGTAAGCATCGTCATCTGATCGATACAGCTCGGACCTTATTAATTAATGCTATAGTGCCATTGAAATTTTGGAGTGATGCTGTTGTTACTGCATGTTATTTAATCCATCGCATGCCATCTACTACTCTTGGTGATAAGGTTCCTCACAACATTTTGTATCCTCAGGCCACTCTCTATGTGGTTCCTCCCAGAGTTTTTGGTTCCACATGTTTTGTTCATAATCTTTCCCCTGGTAGCGACAAGCTGACTGCACGGGCTATGAAATGTGTTTTTCTTGGGTACTCTTCACGTCAGAAAGGTTACCGGTGTTATTCACCTACTACACGTCGCTTCTACATATGTGCAGATGTTACATTCTTTGAAGATCAACCATACTTTGCATCAGCATCGGACATGCCCCATCATGCCCTTACTGACTCTGATAATACTTCTCCAGTACTGTCTGTGCCACTCATTGGCTCTTCACGTCGTTTTGGTATTACCTATGAGCGACGACGATCCGACACCTCAGGGCCCTCTCCTACGGTTGAGACTCGTGATTCAGCTCCACCTCCAACGTCTCCTCCTGCTGCGGTCCTACCTGATCCACCAGATGACCAGCCTATTGCTCTTCGTAAAGGTAGTCGTTCCACCCTTAATCTTCATCCCATTTATAACTTTTTAAGTTATCACCGATTATCTCCTTCGTATTGTACCTTTGTGTCTGCCTTGTCTTCTGTTACTATACCTAAAACTGTTCAGGAAGCACTTTCCCATCCAGGATGGAGACAGGCTATGCTCGATGAGATGGCCGCTTTGGAGGCCAATCATACGTGGACACTCCGTCCTCTTCCTGCCGGCAAATCTACAGTTAGATGTCGTTGGGTCTTTACAATTAAGGTTGGCCCTGATGGCCAAGTGGACCGCTTAAAAGCTCGACTGGTTGCTAAAGGGTACACCCAAATCTATGGTCTGGATTATGGTGACACCTTCTCTCCTGTTGCTAAGATGGCGTCCGTTCGTTTGTTTTTTGCCGTAGCTGCCATCCGCCATTGGCCGTTGTATCAGCTTGATATTAAAAATGCCTTCTTCCATGGTGACCTGGAGGAGGAGATTTATATGGAGCAACCACCTGGGTTTGTTGCTCAGGGGGAGTTAGGTAAGGTTTGTCGGTTGCAGAAATCTTTATATGGTTTGAAACAGTCTCCTCGAGCTTGGTTTGGGAAGTTTAGCACAGTCATCCAAGAATTTGGCATGATCCGTTGTGAAGCAGATCACTCTGTGTTTTTTAAATGCTCATCACCTTCTCGATTTATTTATCTTGTGGTGTATGTGGATGATATTGTCATTACAGGTGATGACCAAACAGGCATTGAAGAATTGAAACAACACTTGTTCAAGCATTTCCAAACTAAAGATCTTGGTCAGCTACGATACTTTCTTGGAATTGAGGTGGCTCAATCAAAGGCTGGTATTGCTATCTCTCAAAGGAAATATGTTCTTGATATTCTCGAAGAAACTGGAATGCTTGATTGTAAACCTGTTGACACACCTATGGACCCCAATGTGAAGCTTCTTCCTAATCAGGGGGAGCCATATCCTGATCCAGGGAGGTACAGGAGGTTAGTTGGAAAGTTGAATTATCTTACTATGACTAGACCAGACATTTCCTTTCCAGTTAGTGTTGTGAGCCAGTTTCTTAATTCCCCATGTGATAGTCATTGGAATGCAGTCATTCGAATCCTAAGATACATTAAAGGATCGCCGGGAAAGGGGCTTGTTTACACAGACAAAGGTCATACTAATGTTCTGGGATATGCTGATGCAGATTGGGCAGGTGATGTTAATGATAGGAGGTCCACTACCGGCTATTGTGTTCTTATTGGAGGAAATCTAATTTCCTGGAAAAGCAAGAAGCAAACTGTTGTTGCGAGGTCTAGTACAGAAGCAGAGTATCGTGCAATGGCTAATGCTACATGTGAGTTGTTATGGTTAAAACATTTACTTCAGGAGTTGAAGTTTTGTGAGATTCAGCCTATGGAGCTTGCTTGTGATAATCAGTCAGCTTTGTACCTTTCCTCAAATCCAATTTTTCATGAGAGGACCAAGCATATAGAGGTCGATTGTCATTTCATCAGAGAAAAGATTCTCTCAGGCATAATCAAGACTTCCTATGTTCAATCTAAGGATCAACTTGCAGATATGTTTACTAAATCTTTACGGGGTCCTAGAATATCATATATATATGTAACAAGCTGGGTGCATCTGATATTTATGCTCCAGCTTGAGGGGGAGTGTTGAATATTTGTTAATATTTTGACAGGATTTGATTTATCTATTTTAGGATAGTATTAGTATGATTGATTTAGTTTCCTTTTATCTCTTTATTATCATATCTATATATTGTAAAGTTTTCTAATAAAATAATATACAAGAAACATTCAGCTTTAAGAGTGTCATAACTTGCATTTGGATTATATTTTAATATTCACATGAGAGATAATTTGATTTTTCTAGCTTTTATTTCTTTAAAAGAGAGAGGGATTGAAGAAAGCAGTTAAGGTAAAATGCTTGTTAATTTTCAAGTGGGAGAACGTTGGAATAATTATAATAATAATTATTCTTTTGGACATACATAAATTAGTATCTTTTGTCCAGATTAAATTGTTCACCAGAATAATGTATACATGTGTTGGACTAGCTGATGATAGGTGAGCTAGGTCCATAATTGAGAATTATGGAAGAGTCCCTTCGCCTACCCCTGTGTCAGATTTATTCTTCCCTATTAAGAATAAAATAAAAACCTCTTTTTGGTTTCCCAGAGGCTAACACAGTGATTAGGTGAAAAACAAAACTCTTCCTCTCCTTTCCCATTTTTCTCTTCTCTGCTGGCAGCAAAAGGAAATGGCCTCTGCCTCTTTAATTCCAGGTAACAATTTCTCTTGCCTATCTCCATGAAATTGTTCATGTTTCATATGCTATAATTAGAACAATCAAAATTATCTATCACATGAAAGCTTGGTCTTAATACTTTTTATTTTTTATGATTTTAAAGAACTTCGGGGGAAGACAATCTTAATACGTTATTTGTGACATGTTGGTTTCTTTTTTTTTTTTTCCGATTTATTAAAACTATAAGTTTTTATTAAAAATCTCATTATGTGGGGGTACTGAGTGTACAAAATCTTGTGTGAAAAGGCATGTGTCCTTTAAGTTTAAGGAATGTATCCTTATTAGGGTAAAATTCCCTTAAGATATTTTAAATAACCGTGACAATTGAACCTATAAGAAATACTGGATACAAATTTCTTAAGCTATCACCGCTGCATATTTAATCACTTTCTTGTGTGTCTAACTTTCAAGAATGGCCCACATTCTCAATAAGAAAATTAGTAATTAAAAGATCAGGTTAGAAAATAATAACTGGTTAAATAAAACATTAATAAATTAATTCACTTAAAAATATATTGTTACAGAACCGCAGCATGCTGACGCAACACTAACATCGTACACTGATGCAACACACTCATTATGAGGCTATAGGAATCAACAATGGTCACTCATTAACATGGAGTCCAAGATTAATTCTGTGTATCCGAAGTGTTTGTGACCTCTATAAATACAAGTCTCACACAACCACAAAAAATACAATACCATTTCTCCTTATACACTATTTGTCAGCTTTATTTTAACTTGGGTGTTGGAATAGCTTTGCAAGTATCCCGACCAATGCTCTGCATATCATCAACCATAGTGGAATGCGGGCTTAAAGTTTAACCTTCACACACCCGAATTCGGATTCTTGATAATTATTGGTCCTCATCTATTACTCCCAAACATATATAACAAATCCTTAAATGTGTAATAGATAAAAATAGATAAATAGATCTATTAATTGAATTAAATAAATTATATGTACAATTTCCCCCTTGCTTTGCCTTTAATTTAGTTTCTATTTTACAACTTATTGAATTTTCAAACCGTTCACTTAGCTTTTTCTTCCACTCAATATCTCATAGAGGATTTGCAATTTATGAGAGTGGTTATGGTAAATGCTTCAATGAACAACCCAACCAAGCCAAACCATGTTATAATAGCATTACCTCTAGGCCCAATCTTATTTTCAGCTAGATATTTAATGATACTTCTATTTATTTTGTGATATTTATCAAAACTCAAAGCAAAAATGTCTCTCATTCTGGATCTGCATTGGGTAAGTGTAAAAGTGATTAGTTAAGCATTTTTTTTTCAGCTTCTCATTTAATTAAGGTATGATTTTTTATTTTTTATTATTATTATTTTTTTTGTTTTAGTTGTCTATCGAAGCAAGAACCTAGATCTATGATGTATTTACTATCTTTTAAGTTTTCTCAATTACAGCCAATGTCGTGACCCAACTAATTGTCTCACAATTTTTTGTAGGTCCCAGCAAAAGCATCTTTTGAAGGGTCATGCCAATTGCTATATCCTTGCTTCAACCTTTTTATGTTGATGTTTTTATAAATAATTATCACTTTTCAATTTAAAGTCAACAATTAATCAAAAATGGAAGGAGTACCTAATTTCCTTGCTTGTCACAAATATCATAAATTGTAGGATCAAAAAATTAAGACAAAATTTTAACAAAAATCGAATTACATCTGCAGTAACACAGATTGAAGAACGACAACAGTACTTGTTCTTCAACTAATTTTTAGAGACAAACAACAATGAAATTAATAACCAACTCGTACAAAACTCAGTAACAAAAAAGACAGAAAATGAATGGCAAGAACAAAATTCTACGTCGACAAATGACTCCACAAACCCTAAGCTATAAATTCCACTGCCAAATTGTAAGGACTCATTTACAAAAATAAATTGTAAAGGACCTTATTTGCGATTGTTTTAAAATATTCACGAAGGTAGACACAGTAGACACGGTGACCCTCTTGTAATAGCTGACAACAAACACATGGGGTTTCTCGCGGTAGACATCAGCCTGATCATTAACTCAGAAGAGAACCAACTTGGGCCTGGACCACAAAGCCCAATTGTTTTTTTTTNTTTAGCAAGTGTAAATAACAATTGTGAAACAAAAACCATCAGACTAACTTTTTTTTTATGGTAAAGAACCATCGGTCTAGCTAAAAGCCTCACTTTAAATTTTTACTCGTAAAAATGTATTGAACCATTTTGCACACTTCACAAAGCATGTGAAGAAGTTAAAATTTACAATCAAATTCATTTCAAAGGAAAAAAAATTGGTACTAAACAAAGAATGGGAAAAGCATTTAACCAAGTGTTTTGCAATGAGATCAAATTAACATGAATCCAGATCCCACACATTAAAATAAAATCAAAAAATAACGTGCTACAACTTTTTTAGCAATTTGGGTTTGAGTACTAAAATCAGAAACCCAATTCCTTCTTCCTGATTCACCTTGATCCCTCTTTCTGAAATAGGTTGCCATTGGGGTAAGATTTAACCCCAAAAGGACTTTACCCCTGCTCCATCTTCCATCTTTCTATTCTTAATCAAAACCCTAACGAAGACAAAAATTATAGGGAGGGAACTCAGGGAAGACTTGAGTCAGTGACTCTTACCCACCACAAGTCACAAGTGGTAGGAGGCTGAGCGTATGGTGGTTGGAGTTTGAGTGGCATTAGACGACGGGAGAAGATAAGGGAGAAACGAGAGAACTGAGAGAGAGTCGGTGAGAGAGATAAGAGAAATGAGAGAAATGAGAGAAGAGAAGAATGAGAAATTGTGGGGTAGATGCCTTACTCTCAAGCTCTCGGGCTAGTTTCTTCTCTCTCTTTTTTTTAATCGGTTGGGTCAGGTAAGGTGGGTTCAAAAAATTCGAATCCGCCACCCGCCCATAGTATGTTTGTTTGTTTCGCGTCATCCAACCTGCTAATCTGTCAATCGACTCGATTCGAACCGTATACACTGGATTAGACAGATTTTGCAGCTTTCGTGGGTCGACCCGATCTGTGAGCAGCCCTACCTAACGTCCACCAACCGAATTAGAGTTTTGGTAATATCGGTCCTCATCTCGAATTAACAGCGAACACATACTAAAAACAATTTATTGCAAATGTTTAAGTTTGTACTATAACTAAAAGGATAAGTCTAATTTAATATTTTTACATAATGTATTTAGTAAATTTTACAAACAAAAAGTAAAATGAAAAACCACAAGATACTTGCGAGATAGGTCAATCTTAGTATCCAACTCAACAAAAGAAATATAGTCTAACATATAATTGATGTAAGGTATTAAGGTGTCATAACTTGCATTTGGATTATATTTTAATATTCACATGAGAGATAATTTGATTTTTCTAGCTTTTATTTCTTTAAAAGAGAGAGAGAGATTGAAGAAAGCGGTTAAGGTAAAATGCTTGTTAAGTTTTCAAGTGGACATGAATGCTTATCTTAATACTTTTTATTTCTTATGATTTTAAAGAACTTCGGGGGAAGACAATCTTAATACATTATTTGTAACATGTTGGTTTCTTTTTTTTCCGATTTATTAAAACTATAAGTTTTTATTAAAAATCTCATTATGTGGGGGAACTGAGTGTACAAAATCTTGTGTGAAAAGGCATGTGTCCTTTAAGTTTTAGGAATGTATCCTTATTAGGATAAAATTCCCTTAAAATATTTTAAATAACCGTGGCAATTGAACCTGTAAGAAATACTGGATACAAATTTCTTAAGCTATCACCGCTGCATATTTAATCGCTTTCTTGTGTGTCTAACTTTCAAGAATGGCCCACATTCTCAATAAGAAAATTAGTAATTAAAAGATCAGGTTAGAAAATAATAACTGGTTAAATAAAACATTAATAAATTAATTCACTTAAAAATATATTGTTACAGAACCGCAGCATGCTGACGCAACACTAACATCGTACACTGATGCAACACACTCATTATGAGGCTATAGGAATCAACAATGGTCACTCATTAACATGGAGTCCAAGATTAATTCTGTGTATCCGAAGTGTTTGTGACCTCTATAAATACAAGTCTCACACAACCACAAAAAATACAATACCATTTCTCCTTATACACTATTTGTCAGCTTTATTTTAACTTGGGTGTTGGAATAGCTTTGCAAGTATCCCGACCAATGCTCTGCATATCATCAACCATAGTGGAATGCGGGCTTAAAGTTTAACCTTCACACACCCGAATTCGGATTCTTGATAATTATTGGTCCTCATCTATTACTCCCAAACATATATAACAAATCCTTAAATGTGTAATAGATAAAAATAGATAAATAGATCTATTAATTGAATTAAATAAATTATATGTACAATTTCCCCCTTGCTTTGCCTTTAATTTAGTTTCTATTTTACAACTCATTGAATTTTCAAACTGTTCACTTAGCTTTTTCTTCCACTCAATATCTCATAGAGGATTTGCAATTTATGAGAATGGTTATGGTAAATGCTTCAATGGGCTGTACTACATCAATGAACAACCCAACCAAGCCAAACCATGTTATAATAGCATTACCTCTAGGCCCAATCTTATTTTCAGGTGCTAATTTTCTAGATATTTAATTTAATAATACTTCTATTTACTTTGTGATATTTATCAAAACTCAAAGCAAAAATGTCTCCCATTCTGGATCTGCTTTGGGCTAGTGTAAAAGTGATTAGTTAAGCATTTTTTTTTTCAGCTTCTCATTTAATTAAGGTATGATTTTTTATTTTTTACTATTATTTTTTTTTGTTTTAGTCGTCTATCGAAGCAAAAACCTAGATCTATGATGTATTTACTATCTTTTAAGTTTTCTCAATTACAGCCAACGTCCTGACCCAACTAATTGTCTCACAATTTTTTGTAGGTCCCAGCAAAAGCATCTTTTGAAGGGTCAAGCCAATTACTATATCCTTACTTCAACCTTTTTATTTTGATGTTTTTATAAATAATTATCACCTTTCAATTTAAAGTGAACAATTAATCAAAAATGGAAGGAGTACCTAATTTCCTTGCTTGCCACAAATACCATAAATTGTAACATCAAAAAATTAAGACAAAATTTTAACAAAAATCGAATAACATCTGCAGTAACACAGATTGAAGAACGACAACAGTACTTGTTCTTCAACTAATTTTAGAGACAAACAACAATGAAATTAATAACCAACTTGTACAGAACTCAGTAACAAAAACACAGAAAATGAATGGCAAGAACAAAATCCTATGTCGACAAATGACTCCACAAACCCTAAGCTATAAATTCCACTGTCAGATCGAAAACCCAAATTCGACCCTTATTCTTATCGCTACAAACACCGTCCATCGGTCCCCAAAGTGTCCTCGACCCACAGCCCCATCAATTGGGCTAGTGTCGCACAACTGAGATCGGCCGGCGTTAATTTTGGGCACCATACTTATCGGAGCTTGGACGGAGAAGGAAGATAAGGCATGGACGCGCAAAGAAAATTGTAAGGACTCATTGACAAAAATAAATTGTAAAGGACCTTATTTGCGATTGTTTTAAAATATTCACGAAGGTTGAGAGTGGACACGGTGACCCTCTTGTAAACACATGGGGTTTCTCGCGGTAGACATCAGCCTGATCATTATTGACTCAGAAGAGAACCAACTTGGGCCTGGACCACAAAGCCCAATTGTTTTTTTTTTTTTCATTTGTAAAATGTTCCCCGATGAAGCTGGTTCAACACAGTAAAAAAATGCAATGCATCCACATCCAAACACATCCTCCATGCTAAGGAGCAGGACAACACTGCTACCTCCATCAACGCCACTCCTGGCCCTCAGCACGAGGATGCCGCCGCCGCCGCCGCCGCCGTCGCCCACCGCCCCGTCGGAAGCCGGGCTACCCTCCTCCTTCCCCGCACTCACTTCCCGCAGCCCAAACCCCTCATTCCACCACCACACCCCCCTCTCCTCCAACTCTCGCAATTACGGCGTGACCCTTTCCAAGTGCTTCTTCTCTGGGCCCACCATCTCCTCCCCAATCCCCGTCTCGGGCATGCCCGAACCGGAAAACGCGGAACCCGAATCCGACGTGGCCATTAGTTCTCTCGTCGTGGTTTCGTTCTACAAGTTCGCGGATTTCCCTGACCACGCTCGCATGAGAAAACCCTTGAAGGAGCTCTGCCAGGAACTGGTACTCACTTTTTTGCTTGCTCTATTTGAACTCGTTTGGGTTTAGAAATTGCTGATTGCGTCGATATTGATCATGAGGTAGAGTTTGAACTGCTTTTGAAATCAATTGGAAATATGATGATTATGCAGAATGTATGAGTGCTTTGAACTAAGGCATTCATTCTTTATATATTAGGCAATTAGTTCTTGTGGGTTCAGATTGTTTTTTGTAACAAGTAGGATATTTGATGTATACCTTTTCTCCTTTTCTTCAGGAATTTTTATTATAGAGAGTTACGGTTTGGTTGTTTACATTATGCACTGAAATCTTTCTTTTCGTTATGACACTGACATGTATAGACTATAGACTAAAGCCTGTAGAGTGCATAATGCATATAGTGTGAAACTGAATCATAGAATTTGTGTTCAACAAGCTAATTGTGTGGATTTATACACTGTGGCTTGGTTTGGTAATGTTACGGGCTCTTCAAAAGCTGTTGAGGTTCTCTGAGCTCTCTAAAAGCTGCTATTGAAAAACTACAGTAGTATTATTGGGTAAATAATACAAAAATTGCTATTAATAAACAAAAGCATAAGCATGATGTTTGGTAAATATATCATTAAATTTCTCATAAAATATAAAATGATTATAATAGATATCAATAGTAAAAGATCATTTTTATTTTTAATGTTTTATTAATTATTGAATGACAAAATTGGAAATTTATTAAAGTTTAAGATGACTTAAATCTTTTTAAATTTTGGAGAGTCAGAGCCATCTTTGAAAAGTCTCTTTTGATAGCTCCTAAGAGCACCCCTGACTCTCAAAAGTTAGAAGCAAAAACTCTTCAACTTTTCTATTTACCAAACACAAAAAATTGACTTGTGCTTTTTGAGAGCAGGAGCAACTCCTCAAAAAGTTTTACCAAATCAAGCCTATATAGAACAAGGGAGAGTAACTAGCGGGTAACTAAACTGAAAACTAACCCAATTTCTAACCATACACTATGGTAATGTTAAGAATTGATTTATTCTTCTGATGACTTGAGGCTGTGGTAATTCTCGTGTCTCACTGATCTGATGCTACTCAGTGTGTTTCAGGTGGCATTATTCTTGCACCTGAAGGAATCAATGGCAGCATATGTGGCACTTGGGAGTCAGTGGACAAAGTTCTTGCGTTTATACAAAGTGATGACCGACTGAAGGGGCTAAGACAAGTGGAATCGCCTGTTAGTCCCGAGGAGGAAGCTATTCACCATGGACACAGTGCCAGTTCTCCTCTTGCTGCAGGGGAAGATGCACCCTTCCGATGGGATCATGTGAGGGTCAAGTTGAAGAAAGAGGTAGCATTGCGTTTGTAATGCCAAAAAGAATGAACTGCTTCGTTAAATTATATATGGATGTAATTGGGGCATTTTGCCAACCTGCCATGGTGTAAGAGAGGCTTTTTGTAATGGGGGGTTAAAATTGTATAAATATAGGAAATACAGGGGCACTCATGGGAATAGAGAAAATGTGCACATGAGTAATAATGTGAGAGCAATTCATCACAACAAACTTGCTGACTCAGCAAGTTTGTGCTAGAATGAATCTCAGGGCAATTAGAATTCTGTTATAAAGGGGAGGGAAAAGAGTGAGTGAGGTAGGCATTTTGATAGGCTAATTCTGGAGTGGTGTGCCACTTAGAGCTCAAGGCTGTTATGCATTCTCTTGTATTTCCCTGGCCAATTCTCTCTTCATCTATACTACCGTTTCTCTAGTTCTATTGTATGGTTTTGATGATTTTGTTTTTCTTACATGTTGGCAGATTGTCACTCTTGGGATGCCTGATGTATCACCTACTGAAAGGGTGGGGAAGTATGTTGGCCCAAAAGATTGGAATGCTTTGATTAGCGATCCAGATACGGTGAGTAGCTAACTTCCTATTAATATTGTCCTCCAGTACTAGGCTGTCTTTTATGTGATCTTATAAGCTGCAGGAACTTAATACATTAAATATGTTTAGTAATTCTAAATGATTGGGATTCTTGATCACATTGAATATTTAAGTTGCTCCAAGTCTTTTGCATTCTGATTGGTTTGTCTGCCTTTGCTGAATACAATATGTTTGATGCCTTAGACCCAGGATTTTCTAGCTAAAAAAAGGGGAGTAAATCTTGTATTTTTTGTACTTGAACTTTTAAAAACTCTGTTTCTGGCAATCAATTCATCATATGTACAGATGTACTTTTATGATGGCTGGTAGCATTTCTATGTGAGTTGGTCTTTTCTTTCTGCTTCTTTTCATTGGCTGTTGGGCTATGTTCTGTAGTTTGATTGCTTTCTTAATTGGTGGCTGAAGTTTCCATATTTTGTTTCTTTTAATGTATGCTATATGTTGTTCTTCAAGAAGTAAAAAAAAGATGTGTTCAGAATTTTTAGAATTTTTTACTTTACCAAGTTGTAGTTTCTGATTATCACTGGGACATGTATGGATTGCAAACTGTTTATGTCCAGTGTGGTTAATTTTTAGGTGATTTTTTCATATTCACATGATGGATTAGTGAACAAGATAATGTCACATACACCAAATTTGGAAAGGGGGAGACATAGTATTGCTTCTGTATTGACCAAAATTGACATCTCTGTGTTTAGGTTGTGATTGATGTGCGGAATAACTATGAAACCAGAATAGGAAAGTTTAAAGGAGCTGTTGACCCTTGCACTTCGTCATTTCGCGAATTTCCAACTTGGATCGAGGGGCAGTTCCAGCTTACCAGATGTGAGCTTCCGGAAGTTGAGGTAAACAATTCAGTCCTGAGTGATGAAAAGGAAGCGGAGAATCCAAAACAACATATGCCAAAACGTGTTGCAATGTATTGCACTGGAGGTATTCGATGTGAGAAAGCAACAAGTCTACTTCTCAGCAAAGGTTTTGAAGAGGTTATTCTTTGCTTATATTCTATTCTGTTTTGCTCAGCAAAGTTTCTTTTGAGAAAATCATTTGGTTTTTTAGGAGAAAAAAAGGAATAATTTATCTTTAATTATTCGTTGTCATAATGATATCATATTAGTATCTCTAGGGGCTTTCTAGTTTCTAGTTTGGAACTTGATTGCAGTTTTCAGAGTCTAATACCTATCAAGTAGTTAAAGGAAAGAGGCCTTGTTAGCTTTCTTTGTTTAGTTACTAAGTAGAACCCTATTGTTTTACCAAACATTCAAATAGGTCCTTGTAGCTTAAAATTTTGTAATCAGGTTCTTATAAATGATATTGATTCTATAATTGGGTCCCTAAACTGACATGCCGATGAGAGAATGATATATTTACTGATCTGTGTGGGTGGTTCAGGGACCCAATTACAAAATTATTGCTTTAGGGATCTATTTGAGTTTTGGGTGAAAGTGTGAAACTACTGGGAGCTACAGAGTGATTGTCCAATGAGCTCTAGTTTGGCATTAGCGTTCCCCAGAGGTCTCGAGTTTGAGTCTCTTCATTGTAACCTAAAAATGATGGAAGATTGGGATATTCTGTTCATCAAGGAACCCAATTACGAAATTATTGTTACTACTGGAAGCTGATTAAAAACCTTTAAACTAGAGGGATTTATTGGAATTTTGGCTGAGACTATAGGGATCTACAAAGTTATTGAACATTTTCTTTATCTTTGAGAACTCGTCCATTGTACTTACATAACATAATTTCAGTCCCATCATTTTTCAATAGTAATCTTATGCAGTTCCCTAGAATACTGGGATAGAAGCAATTTGGCAGGTCTTGGAGATGTCTACATAAATTCTTTTTTTTGGGCAACAAATTTTAAATCCTTAAATCATTTTAAACAATTGTGCCCCATCTATAAACAGGCACTTATCATCTATACTTTTTCGAAATGTTTCCATGTATTCGGACTAGTCTTCTGGTCCATTATTTTATTTGCATTGCGAAGGCATTAGTTTTGTTTTGCTTTAGTCTTCTGTTAAACTACTGCATTTTTTTACAGTAACATACACACACTCTTGATAAAAACTTTAATAGTAAATTTCTGCGGATTCCATGAGTTTCGCTAATTACATTTTTCTTAATGGCATAAAATATGATTTTGATCATAATTGTATTTTTAAAAAAAATTCACAGGTTTATCACCTGGAAGGTGGAATTCTGAAATATCTGGAGGAGGTTTCGGAGACACAAAGCCTCTGGGAGGGAGAATGCTTTGTCTTTGACAAGCGAGTCTCTGTTGAGCACGGTTTGGTTCCAGGAAACTTCAAGCTCTGCTATGGTTGTAAGCAGCCTGTGAGTGATGCTGACATGGAAGCCCCAGAATATGAGTATGCAGTTTCTTGTCCTTACTGCCATTCCCTGAAATCAGAAGAAGAGAAGGAGAGGGCTCGAGCTCGACAACGACAATTCGAGAGATGGGGAATCATAGGTGGTCCAGATAAGGGTCGCCGGACAAGTAAACCTGATGGTGAAAACAGGAAAACAAACCAACTTTCACGTTCTGTTTAACTTGTGAGGCAAGGAAAAGTTAGGGGACCTCTTTCATATTTGTTTGGAAAAAAGAAAAAATGTTTGAAGCAACTTTCTTACATTGTAACCATGAAACTACAGATTACGTTTATCGTTAAGTATGATTTCTTGTCATAGAAACCATTCGGCGTTTACTCCCTTGAGAAATCTCACCACTCTTGGACATTCATTGGTATTGTAACCATTTTGTTCAATACATACTATGTTGTTCCGTTAGTTAATTTTCTTGTGTTGCTAGAAAAGGAGAGTTCTATAATAAATAAATGATCAAAATGACTGTAAGAGGTAAGAACTCATCCAAAATTCTATAAATTGTCACTTATTTGTGATGCCTTCCCCACAAATGCCAAAACTATAACGTTACTTGTGCATAATTTTCTTAGCATTACTATTTGTCCCCCCCCCCCCTTTGTTTCTTTTATTGTCTTTTATTAACAAATCACTGGTGCATGCTACCCGTAGGCTATGTGTAACTAATAAACATTACTCAGTAAGGTGCCGTACGGAAACTAAATTGTTAAAGTAATGGCTCCGACTAACTACTAATTTGGTCCTTCTTCAATTAGGTTCTGTCTTCTTGATACGGTACAAAAATATATATACATTAGAACATAAACATAAAATATATGGCTAAAAGTCAATCTTGTATTGTGTTTAGTGTTAGTGTACAAAACACAATTTAATATGTCTGTATCTTGTTCGGTTTTATGGTAAAAAGACAGAAAAACATGATAAAAAAACATAAATATCATTTGTATTTACAAAATTATTAAAAATTAAAAATAAAGAAAGAAAAGAAATCAAAATTGTCTTTCTCGTTCCTCCTTCTTCCTCTTCTCTTCCTCCTTCGCCGCTCCAGTGGCTGTCGCCCAGCCACAAATCATGTCGCATCGCCTTGGATCTTGGTCTATCCCTCATCGTTACAGTGTGTTGACTTGGTCTCTGTCATGGTTGTTGTCTCCTCTTCCAGGATCGGTGATTTTCCTCATTCCTTCGCGCTACTATCTCCGTAGGGTTGAATGGCAAAGGTGGTTCACCAACCTCCTTCCACAGATCTGGACCTGAATCCTTCTCAGTCTTCTCTTCCTCTTATTTTGTCTTTTCTTTTTTCTGGATTTGGTTGTTGTTGAGGGTGTGGATCGGTGGTGGTGAAATGGTAGTGGTGTTGTGTTTGTTGCTGATGATGAGGGTTTGATGGTGGTGCATGGCTCGTGGTGATGATGAGGGTGGTCACAAGGTGGTGGTGGTTGCGGCAACATCAGTGGTTACGGCAACGGAAGGAGGGACGTCATTTGGGGGCTTCCATATACAAGGGCAAAGTTGCTAATAAAAGGATATGCCATGGGCAAAATTGAAAGTAAAATTTTTATGGACTTTGTCTCTGTCCCTGTCTGTGTCCCAATAAAATGGAAATACAGAAAATACATTCATTTTTTGTCTTTGAACACAAGTTTTTGTACCAGTTTCTAATCAAACAGAATTTTGTGTCCTCGTGTCTTTTGTATTTGTATAATGTATACTTAACCAAACGCAGCCTTAAGGACCATTGAGCCATCAAAATTGTAATGAATTGTTGAGATTGAACAAATAGAAAATAACAATTTAATCCTCATAGAGCTTAGAATTAAAGTTTTGGAATTGCATTTTGACCCTATATTTTAATTTTTATCTTGTTAATTATGGTAAACATTAAAAATTAATGTTCAGCAGAATCTCTCATTACTAATTATAAGAAGTAACTCTCAAATAATCTTTAGAGGTAAATATCCATTTTACTCTTAAAAAATGAGATCAGTTTAATCCTGAGGTTAGACGTAATTTATTCCTTGAATAGAAGACTTTATTACTGGTTACTAATATTCCCTCTCAATTCATAATAATAGAATAATTTTAATATTAAAATTATTTTTCATAATCAAAGAACTGAATTCCAAACATAAACTAAAAAATTAATATAGTATGGAAGGACTAAAATAACATTCTATTGTCTTATAAGTTATCTTGAAAAAGAAAATGCTATACAAAACTCTCAATTTGATCTCCGTCAAATTTTTGTTTATTAGAGATCAATTTAAACTATGTTATGAATGGTAACCTATGAATATTTTGAAAATAGTAACGCCCTCAAATTGTTTGTTTATTAGAGATAATTTTAAACTATTTTATGAATGGTAACCTATGGATTTTTTAAAATAGTAACGAGGGAGTAACTTGTTTTTACATTTTTAACTGTATCACAAGATCTGATTTTTTTTTTTTGACCAATTACTCCAATGTTCTTTTTTGAGAGAGACCAAATTAGTTGATATTTTTTATAAACATACTATTGATGTGTGGGAAGTGAATCCTCTCAAATGAATTTTTTGTTATATGTAGATTTCACATTCTTAATTAATGATAAAAGATCACCCTTAACCTTACATAACAATAATTCCAATTGAGACTCATGATACATTTCATAAAGCGAGGTGTGTGTAAATCACTGCAAGTGATTTAGTGATGTGGAACTTAATAGTTTGTATGAGGCTAAGACTTGGTCTGGTAATGTTGTGACTCTTTAATAGTTGTTGATTTCTCTAAACTTTTTAAAAAATGCTCTTCAAAAGTTACAGTAGTATTATCTGGTAAAATAATTTCAAAATTACTCTTAATAAGCAGAAGCCATAGAAATAATTTTGGTAAATATACTATTAAGTTACTGTTAAAATATAAATTATAAAATGACTATAATGTACACAAATATTAAAAGATAATTTATATTTTCATTTTCCATTAATTATTGAATGACAAAATTATATTTTTATTAAAGTTTAGGTTATGAGTTATTTCAAAATTTTAGAATACAAAAATTAACTTATATTTTTTAAGAAGATAGACTATAAAAACACTCATTTAACACGTGTTTCGAAAATTTTCAAATAAAGTAGCAGAATATTCCGGGAGAGAAAAGCATTCTGCAAGGTTTGTTTTTTTTAATAAATAAATAAATAAGCCAAAAAAATCGAATCCAAGTGAGGGCGGGGTTCCTCAGATCACCATTCGGAATCGGAACTGAGAATTGAGGTGTGAAAATGGCGGGTTTACCAGCGATGCTTCGTCGTCTCCAACCTGAAGACAGCAAAGCCGCCGTCACGTGGGGTGTGGCCGCCACCGCCGGCGCTCTCTACCTCATTCAGGTATTCGCCCTCTTCCCCTGCCATTCAAACCTTCCGGCGCTCGATTTTCACCGATATCATAAAATAGATAATTGCTTCAATCTGTTACATTATAACAATTGCGATTTGATTTGATTTGCTTATACGTTTTTCCTTTTGTATGCTGCAATTAACTAGACGATTATTGTGCTGTGAGTGTGCCTTGCATCATCCAATGTTAACCATTCATTTCATATAAGATAATATGGTATTTAATCTGTTTCTTTCTTTCTTTCTTTCCATCACAGTATGTTATTTGATCTTCAATTCAGCTAGTCCTAGTCATACATATATCACCTGTTTCAGATGAAACTACTCTTTGCTTTTTGTTTTAAATTATAATAAAAAGCCTGGTGGGTTGGTTGACTTTTTCTGTAATGTCGATAGTTGTAATTGGAATCATCATGTTACGAAAGGCTTATTATTGCTTTCTATCTGACACCGAGTGAGCAATTATCGAGACAAATAAAAGCCTAGTTATAAAAGGGCTAAGAGTTAAACCCTCACATTAGTTCAAAATAAACATCAATTTAGGCCTTAAATGTGTATTTAAACGTGAATTTGTTCTTCAAATTGATGGTTATTTTATAATATTAAAAAATGATGAAAAGAATTTTTAAAGTACCAATTTCTTATCTCACATATCTTTTAAGAACCAATTTGAGTAATTACTCCTGTTTTGGTATTTGTTTTTGGGGAGCGGGAAAGGAGGAAGAAAGGTGGGGGGGGGGGTTGAGAGGATAACACGATATATGCCAAATATGCTGTTCCTTTATTTTCACTTCTCACAATAGCATTTTATACAAAAGATTAAGTATAGCAGTACTCAAAACACACAGGCAGATACATATGTCAACTTCAAACTCTTATTATGTTACATTATCTTATGACATTCACTTATGATTCTTGGCAACAAGGCAAAGATGATTCTTTTTGTGTCGAGCAAGTCCTGGTAGCCCTTCCGTGTCTATGTCTTCCCTTTTCATCCCTGAAGGCATTTCCCAATCAAATGAATTAAGTAGGTTTGCTGTTATGAGCTCCACGATGGCAATTCCAAGTGGTATGCCTGGACAAATTCTACGACTGGTACCAAACGGAAGCAGCTCAAAATCTTGCCCGTTAAAGTTGATATCATTGTTAATGAATCGTTCAGGATAAAACTCTTCTGGGTCATGCCAAGCTTCAGGGTCTCTGTGGATGGCCCAAACATTCACATACACTAATGTCTTAGGTTGTATTTTATACCCATCTATTGAAAAGCTTTTGTTGGTTTCTCTTGGTACTAGAGGTGCTGGTGCGTAAAATCTCATTGTCTCTTTAATCACTGCTTTCAAATAAACTAGCTTTTGAATATCATCTTCATCTATGAACTCTTTCTTGCCATATAAACTTCTAATTTCTTCTTGAGCTTTCCTCATCACTCTTGGGTTCTTCATCAATCCAGTCATTACCCAAACTGAAGTGGCTGCACTTGTATCTGTTGCTGCTACAAGCATGTTCTGTGATTATCAAGGAGGGGCAGTTAAGAACTTTTTTCAGGGATTTCTTTTTGTGGTTAAATCAGGGAAGTTTTGTTTCCTTTTTTGAATTTTTCTTGTACTTGGTAGTTGGTACTTTACTTGGTACATGATTTTTTAAGCAAGATAGATGCACAGATAGACAACTCTAAAATTGGATGATCATATGGTTTCTTAGATATCCGATTACTCCTTATCTATAATGGTATCATATAAAAGTTAAAATGAAATGGAAAGACATGATTACTTACCATGATGACAGCTTTGATGTGATCATTGGTGAGATCAATTGACAAGTGATCCTGCATCTTTAGCTCAAGTAACACATCAACTATGTCTCGCCCGTCTATTTCTTTCTGTTTCTGCCTATTAGGATTGAGATGCTCGTCAATGACTTCTTCGAAAAATGCATCCAATGCATTGAAAGTCATTTTGAGAAGACCACGTAATCCTGTGAGTTGATCAATCCACCCCATGAATGGAACATAATCTGAAACAAAGAAGGACAGAAATATGGCCTGTGTGTTATTAAGCAGTGCATGGAATCTGCTCCTTTCAGCTCCTTCTTCCTCATATCTTCTCCCAAAAGCAATCCTACAGACTACAGCACTCGAGACAGACATTAAGACCTCACTCAAGTTTGTAATTTGGGAAGAATAAACATGCTCAGACATCTTTTTGATCATTCGCTCAACCTCAGATTTTCTTATGTGCGAAAAGCTGGAGATCCGCTTGGAGCTAAAGAAATGGACTACGCAAAGTTTTCTGATTTCTCTCCAATAATCATTGTAAGGGGAAAATATCATATCTAACCCATTGTAGGACAATTTTTGTTGGCCAAGCGAGGGAGGTCTGCTACATACATCAAGATCATGATCATGAAGGACCTTTTTGGCTAGTTTAGGTGAGGAAACAACTATTGCTGGCTTGAGGCCAATTTGCAGGGAGAAAAGGGGACCATAGGTCTCTGAGAGCTTCCATAGTTGCAAATGGAGATTGGAACTATCAAGTTGATGAAGATTTCCAATGATGGGAAGGGCTCTAGGACCTGGTAGACGGCTTGATGGGTTCTTAATGGATCTGTATTTCTTCTCAAAGAGGATCACCACCAACACCGGAAGTACTAGAAGTATATACAATAATGAAATCATTGTGAATGGTGAGTTCAAAAGAGACCGGGTCATGTAAGAAATGTCTTATCTGAGTCCTCCTCTCTCTCTATATATATACACACACGCAACCCCCCACATGCCTTGTACATCTATGTACATAGAATCCTGTTACACGTACACCATTAAATATACATCATGCATACACCGTATACTTATATACATAAAGTTTGTGTTTTAATGTCGGTAATGTTTGTGCACTTGATTAAGTATAATTGAGAATATCATCTATACGTTTGTAATGTTTGTGCATTCATGAGAATAAATTTTGTGCATTATTAATAGTGTATGTATGGGTGTATAAAATTGGGTGTACATATAGTAATTTTTATGTATATCAAAGGGCGGCGTGGGTTTCAGCCGGGCTGCGATCCCATCTCAAAAAATGTTACATGTATACCTAATTTTATACACTCATACATACACTATTAATAGTACACAAACTTTATTCTCATGAGTGCACAAACATTACAAACTTATAGCTGATATTCTCAATTATACTTAATTAAGTGCACAAACATGAAAGACATTAAAATACAAACTTTATATATATAAATATAAGATTTATGTATGGTGTATATTTTTTGGTGTATGTGTAGCGGGACTCATAGTATATATGTTCATGTCTCGGCATGGAAACTCCCAGTTCGGGACGGTTCCTTTCATCCGCAGTTGTACAGGGTCCCCGACTATTATAATTTTTATAAGGGGGCGGTTCCCTTTCATCCGCAGTTGTACAGGTCCCCGACTATTATAATTTTTATAAACCTTACTCTTCCTAATACTTCATTTTAATGCCTCTGTAAAACCTAATCAATTTACATTTACTTTGTTTATATATCAAGAATTGTCTTTTCATGTAGTTACACTTAGAGGAGTTTATAGCTATTTATATTTTTTAAGTGCATATTTTTGTTTTGATAAAAGCAATTCATTTTATTTATTTATTTCTTAGTTTAATAGAAAAATACATATTTAGTTTAATATGATTTTAAGAATAAAAATAATTTTAAGAATAAAAAAATATTTTGTAAGAAATAAAATATTAGTATGTCAAATATTATAAATTATTAAATTTACTTGGGTGTATATATATTATATATATAGAAGGCTATTCTCACTTCCTCCCACCGTCTTTTGAGGTTAGTACCGCCACTAAGACTACGCCTTCATTTATTGGGTCATTCGTTTTTAAGTTGTTGCTGTAATTTAATATTTTGTTTTGATAAAATAGAACTTAATTAATTTTTCTCCCTCCTCTTACTTAAAACATTTATCAAAATCCAATTAATTTTTTCTCTTTCTTCTCTCTCACATTCGTAAAGTAATAATAGAAATTTAACAATCCAATTTTCAATAAAAAGGAAAATTAAAAATCCAGGAAAAAAAATAGTAGTACTTTGACACATTAAAATTTTTGAATTAAATATACGGTAAGTCGAATGTAATTATATATAACTTAGTAGTATAATAAATTTATGCTACTAATCTATTAAAATTTATATTGCTAAAAAGAAGTCGTAAAAAACGTAAAATGTAGTAATATTTTTCTTTACGTTGAGAACTTTTAGAAATTGTAATCATTCAGTATTTTTTTACTTCACTTATTTAGAATTTTAATGTCTAAATAAATAGTACATTAATAATTTTTTTACATTACTAATAGTAATTGTTTAAGATAAAAAATTTAATTTGAGAGAGAAGAAGGAAGAAGAGAGAAAAAAAAATTAATTGAGTTCTTAGTAAATGCTTCAAGTGAGCGAGGGGAGAGAAGAAACAACAATTAATCTAATTTTATTTTATCAAAGCAAAGTATTAAATTACCGTTATAACTCTAAAAACAAAAGGCCTAATAAACGAAGGGTTCTAAATTTTTTAAAACAAAAGGGAGGGAGGAGTTTAAAATAAATCCGTGTCTATATATATATATATTAACTTTTGTAGTATAAAATATTTATGTATCGGTTATAATATTTATTTGATGATATAACATTATTTTTGACCCCTTTTATTGTTGATCTGGTTCCGTCCTTGGTTAGATGGGAGATCGTCGAGTAAATGAAGACTTTGATAGGGTTTAGAATATATCGAAAGGTGTAAGTGCAACTTTACTATTGTCCTTTAGTTTCGTAGTCATCTTGGTTAGTTTTTGTGGCATTCTTGTTTAAATCGAATTACTCCTACGTCAGTCAAAAAGTTACATTTTAAATAAAATAGGCTTGTTAGTCAAAAAGTTACATTTCAAATAAGATAGGCTTGCTAGACTTTTCTCTGACTGCCTTGAGACTCTTAGTCATTTTCATATTTTATTTCTACGGCAAATAGAGCATCCATGGTCTATTCTTCTTCCTACTACTTGAATAGAATGCGACCTATATTTATTTTTCTGTTTAGCGGTTTAAAAAGCAGGGATCTCTATTATTGGGTCTTGATCTTCCCTTGAGTGATCCCCTTATTAATATTTTGTGAATAAAACTCCAATTTGGTCCTCTAATTATACATTTGTCATTTCTTTAGTCTTCTAAAAGTTTTTGTCACCATATATATGTCTCTCAATAGTTTAAATTGTCATTATATTAGTTCTCCATTGTTAATTTGGCCATTAATTCCAAAATTATCCCAACGCTCACAACTAGGGGGTACATTGACTGATTCGGGTTGGGTGGTTTGAGTCATGTATTTTTAAATTAGGTGACTTGTCTCGAGTCGATTCAATAGGTTGTTAGTCGAATTGAGCTAGTCAATGATTGATTGTGGTAGTTTTTTTAAAGAAATTTTTGGCACTATTTTCGGAGGAGCAGGTGTTATGGAGAGTTTCTTTTCTTTTTAACTTTTGGTGGAAGACTTTGGCTGATTTTTTAGGCTAATTTTGATAGTTTTTTTTTTCCTTCTATTTTTTAGTTTAGGGATACGGACATTAGTCTGGATTTGGTAACATTAGGTAAAAGAAAAAGCCTTCATCAGATAATTGAGCAATTCGATTTTCAGAATTTAGTAAATTGTCACTCAACCAACGAAGAATTGAGTTTAGCCAAGCTAACAAGTAAGTTTGGCAAGTTAGCTCATTCGATATACACCCTTAATCACAGCCATTACCACCTCCAATGTCAACCCCTTCGGCCTCCACCCCATCACCGCCTCTAGAGTGCCTTGGTGGAGAATTTGTTTGGTGTAGATGCCATATTGCCACCTAATAGAACACTATTGATGGTCATTATCATCCTTCTGAACTCATGTGTTATTGTTGAATTTTGTAATACTATGATTTTTCCTTAGTTAATTTTCTAGCTGGTTTTTGAAACCTTATCTATATTTATATCTATATCTATATATAATAAAAGGTGAGGACTCTCACCATGGGCCCAGTCACTTAAAGGATATCTGTCAACACATGGTTCAACAATTTCCCGCCCAAATTGTTACTCACCCCTGCTACAGAGCACATGCATTTTCCATCCCCCATCATTATTATCCAGTGCAATAACAAAGTTATGGGAAGAGGAAGAGGAAGAGGAAGAGCGACAGGAGGAGTAAGGAGAAGAATGAGAAGGAGGAGAAGGAGGAGGAGAACGAGGATGAGGAAGAAGAAGCGAGTCTAAGAGATGCAGGAGAACCAAGAAGAAGAAGGACGAAGAAGAAGGACCAAGAGAGCGTGATAGACGACAAAAGAGAGTAAGAGAAAGAAGAAATAATTTTTTAATTGATTAATTTTATTTTTTAGTGGATTATCCCCCTTTTAGTGTCTATGTTTATTGTTTAAGTAACATCACTCTGAATTTAAAGTGTTGAAATTGTGTATACGCAAAAATTTCTCTATTGAATATAAGAGAAAAAAACTCTACTCCAAGAAAAAATCAAGAGGAATCTCACTCGCCAACCACATAACAATAGGCATGAAGTCGAGAGGGCACATCTTGGAATGAATCATTTCTTTTTCTAGTTGGTGTCTTCTTAATTTGTTCACCAATAATTAAGTGTCTTTCTGGTTTTCAAGAATAATGGTAACTGGAGTCTGAACAGTAATTTTTTTTTTTTTTTATAATAAAAAAGAGCTAAGAAAAAACAAACAAGCAACAAAAAAAAGGAAAACTATCTTAGATGAACATCCCTTGCACAGTTAGCATGAAGCAGGAGAGACATCCCAGCGAAAGGAGAATTCCAGAGAGAATCTGTCTGTAATCGAGAGACCAAGCCTTTATAGCTAATAGCTCCGCACAAAGATTGTCACCACACGGTAAAGCCCTGGAAAAATCAATAATCCAAGAGCCCCTGCGTCGCTCAACAAGCCACCAAAACTAGCAGGGTCAAGATTCCTGAGAGACTTCGCTATTGATCTTCACAAAAGGGGGAGGAAGAGGATCCCAAGACACCAACTTGATGGGAGAGTTCAAAGAGAGGCTTAACAATGACACATGTACCCACTATCTCCCCACCATGCCGTAAAACAATCGGCCTATGAGTTTGCAGTTCGCACGCCAATAAACACCCAATCATTCCTTGCCTGCCAAACATGGATGAGAAATACATTTGGTTCTCACTTGTGAGAATGTTAGGTGTCCAAGTTCTATAGACACATGGATTAGTTCTGGAAATGATTTCTTTTTTGTCTTTTTCTTGAGAAGACTAATGTTGTCCTTTTGATCCTAAATAAATAAATTTATTTTCTTATTAAAACAAAAAAAACAAAAGGAAATCTTCATCTTCACATTTTTGGACAACTTGGGATTTTTCAAAGATTGGCACTTGGAGCTAGCCCATGGATATGCAATTAGAAGGTTGAATGGTACTATTATTTGTTTGGGTGACACTTTCTGAACGTGAAGATTTTCTTTTGTTTTTTGTTTTTATTAGGAGAAAAAATGAATTACTTAGCTCAAAAAGACAAAAACAGCCTTCTAAAAAAAAAGACAAAAAAAGAACTCTTGTTTCCTGAACCAATCCATGTGTTCGTATAGAATTGGATCACCCAACATTCTCACAAGTGAGAAATAAATGCATTTCTCAGCATAGCATGACCCATCATTCCAAAGGGTAGCACAAAAAAGGGGGCCAAGATCTTTAGAATCAGCAAGGCAAAAACCAATCCAAGGGGCTCAAGGAGAAAAGGTAAGAAGGAAGAGAGGAGTTTGCCGAAGACCATATAAGGCTCGCCTGAGAACAACCCCTGAGACAATGCAAAACTGTTATAGGTTCAGCGCTGCAAGCAATGCACATAGGAGAATTCGTCAATTGGTCCCTCTCACGAAGCAAATTCAACACCAAATGTCCAAGAGGAGCAATGTTAACATTCCTGGCGCTACTAATCCCCAGACCACCCTCATGCATTGGCTTGATAGGTGCCACCCTGTTAGCCTTACTCCATATAAAAGGCCGAGTAACTTTCTCAAACTCGTCGCAAATAGAGCTTGTAAGCCAAAAGGACTGAATAGCCATATCCAAGTGACCCGCTCTATTAAGCAACTTCCCTTTTTAAGAAGATAGCCGCTGGTTGAGCTTCTTGTCCACAATAAACAAGAAGTCATTCTTCTTAGGACGCCGGTTTAGTAACGGGAACCCAAGATATCTCCATCAGAAGCAAGCAAAACAAATGGAAGAAATAAAAGTAAAGACCTATGTCATTGGCCGAGAGACCCTCTCAGAGCACATAGCTCTGATTTGAACAAGTTAACCTTACAAAAACTGTCCTGAGTATCATCCATCAGGAAAACTTGATTAATTTAGTCACATGTTCCATTTAATTGAAATTTCAATGAAAATTCTTGTAATATTTTTTATTTGAAAACGTATGATGGGTCATTAAATATTAATTAATGATTAGTGGGGAATATTACCCTCACTAGAAGTGAAAACACTGCAAATATTAGTGGGGAATATAAATAGTAATGCACAAATTTTATATGTATGAATGCACAAACATTATAAAATTATGAGAGAGTCTGCAATCTGAACTTTGTTTAAAAAAATGCACAAACATTATATGTAATAATACACAAACTTTATTTTTACGAATACACAAACATTACAAACTTGTAGATGATATTCTCAACTATATTTAATTAAGTGCACAAACGTTACAGGAGTTAAAATACACTTTATGTATATAAATACATGATGTATGTATGATATATGTTTTTAGATATATGTGTAGCAAGACTCCAAAAAAAAAGAGAGGATGATTTAGACGCGCTACGTTGTGAAGTAGATTGATCATGGGGACAGTAGCTATGGTTTAATCATGCTTGTTTAAATGGCTTAAAACCATGTTACCTCATTTGATGTATGAGGTAAATCTTTAAGTTTTACCAACTCCTACTGGAGAGTGAGAGAGGGTAACAATCAATAAAGCTTATTTAAATGGTTAATAAATATTATACATAATTACAAACCTTGGCTCAAAACTGACAAAAAAAAGGGGAGTCATATAACTAATATGTACAAGAATAAATAAACCGCCAGACAAAAATCAAATTTTGGGTAGAAGGAATCTACTGTTGAAAGATCATGGAATTGCAACACCTCTTGACACTGCCATGAAATTATTGTGCTGTGTAAAGTGGCATCATTCGATGTAACAAAACACCATATTTGAAGAGAAGCAAAATCATGTCCTTTGCTCATCGAGTCTTCTCTCAGCAGCAATGGTTGCGGCCATTGATGGTGGCAAGTTCCTTAGATCTGAATTTGTATTAAGATTTTGATCGCCTTCTGACATCGTTAGTGGGGCTCTTGACAGTAAGGACTCCACATCCTTCAGGGTCAAAACAGGTTGATCTTGATTCTTTGCGTTGCCACTAATGAATGAATAATTGCTCCTGCTTCTGTTTAATTTATAGATGCTCTCTTCTACAGTGTCTTTGACCTAATACATGCAACAACAAAATAACACGAGTTTATTTGCAAGATAAACCCTTATCCAGAAGCAAGAAAGTGCAGAGACAGGAACGAAGTCATTCTTTTCATTCACGCAAAACTTGTTGCCTCAATTGAGCTTCAAGTACAGAAGCATTTATTCTAGTTTCCTTGGCTATTCACACAGACTGGTTAAAAAAATTAGCTAAGCACTCAATAATAATTTTCTTTAAAAAAAATCATAGTTATAGAATGCTAATGATTAATTTGAGAGTACGACGGTCAAGTGGAGCATTATTTAGAAGCCGAATGATAAAGGTGGGTTGGGGTTGATGACATGGTAATACAAAATGAGGCCCTACTCGTCAAGTGGTGGTAGAGGATTATAAAGGAAGAATGCCTGCTTTGGAAGAGGATTGTGTGCTCGTGTATTGATATATGTCCAAATACACCTCTGCACTCTCAACGGTTGAAGGCTAATGGAAGCATATGAGAGACTATATATAATATGCAGTGTGTCGACGAGCAGTTGACGAAGTGTCCGATAGATGGCATTAGGATGGAGGCGGGTGATGGGAGTCGTATGAGATTCTGCTATGACTTGTGGCTAGACAAAGGGAAGCTAGCTAGAGTTTTTTCGTGCTTATTCTCTATCTTGGATTGTTCTATTGGTGAGTGTGGTGGATGTGTTGACAAACTAGACAAAATAAGATTAGGAACGATTGCATAAGAGAGAAGGTTGGAGTAGCACTTATAGTACAAAAGATGGTAGAATCCCGTCTTAGGTGGTTTGGGCATATGAGGAGAAAACCATTAGAAGCCCCAGTGAGGAGAGTAGATCAAGTGACAAGTAATTCATTAGCTAGAGGTAAAAGGAGACCTAGAAAAATTATAGAAGAAACTATTAGAAGAAATTTAGAAGCTAATGAGTTACATGAAAACATGGCCCTTGATAGGACACTATGACATGGCTTAATCCATATAGCGACCCTATGTACTGGGATAAGGCTCTGTTGTTGTTGTGAGTGCGGTTTATGGGATGGTTTTTGTTGGGTGTGGAGTTTCCAATGGAGGAGAAGTCCGTTTGAATGGGAACTCGATTTGTTGAACAACCTGCCCTGTATCTTGCTAGAGTGACCATACACAAAGGGGGTGAGGATAGAGTGATATGGAAGTTTGATAACAGTGGTATGTTTAGTGATAAGTCTGTTTTGCAGGTGGTGAGAGAGAGGAGAGTGGTGATCAGTCTGCGGGAGCAAATTCTTATAGCTTCATCATAGGAATTTGGAAAGGGATAGTGACACCAAGAGTGGAGCTATTGGCATGGTTTGTGATTGTAGGCAGCTTGAACACAAGGTCTAGACTATGTAGATTGCAAATTCTAACCCAAGACCAAGTAGGCTGCAGTCTTTGTGGGTACGAAGAAGAAACAACATTGCATTTGTTCTTTCACTGAAGTTCGTGAGGTCACTATGGTGTACCTTGCTTCAAGGGCGGAACATCTCGTGGACATTTCCAAAGGAACCCAAGGAGTTCTTTGAAGCTTGGCAAAGGGCACTGGTCTGGGGAAGTAAAAGGAAAATTTGGCTAAGTGCGTTCTTTGGAGTCTTATGGATGGTTTGGAGTTTTGAGAAGAAAGCAAGCTCACTACTGGAAGCTAAAGAGCAAATGTTTTGGATCAACCAATGGAGGAAGGGAGACAATAACAGAGATGGACCTAGTAATGAGAAGTAGGAGTGCTGTGGTTCTTCGTTGTGAGTGAGTGAGGAGGTTGCTCCATCTTTTCCTTGATGGCTTTGCTGAAGGGGGAAAGGGGGGACCAAGGTGTGCTTATTCTTCTTTCTGTTCTGTCTTCTTTGTTGCTTTGAGGATGCTACCTTACTTGTGTGTTAACTGGTGAAAGTTCATTGTTGGTGAACTCTGCGGGTTCGTTGTATGCAGGTTCAACAAACCTGAAATTTTGTTCCTGTTGTTGGTGGTTGGGCTATGGCTTCGGGTGAATCAGGGCTATGGCTTCTGCTCAAGCCTGGTTAATGGTTTTAGTTTGTGAGTTTCTTTTTTGGGTGCTTACTGTTGGGGGCTGGGTAGTTTTGTCTGTGTTGTAGTTCCTTGCTGTGCTGGGAGTGGTCTTGTTGCCATTTGTTGCTTTTTTGGTGTGTTTAGTCTTGCTGGTAGCTTTTTGTGTTCAGTCTTGGAAATTTGAGTTGGATGTATTTGGTTACTTGCCCTCTTCCCCTCTTTGGGATTAGAAGAGGTTTCTTATCAAAAAAAAGGAACAAACATGTCAAATGCAGATTATAACAAATTCATGAATCCATTAACTATTTCTTCTAAACGGGTTATTGTATAACTAATTTCCAGAACATGCCATATACTTCCTGCTCAACCCTCCCTCCTCTCAAAGGGGGAGAAAAGGAAGCATACATTCAATTTCACTACACTTTCAAACTACCCAGCTTTCATTTGAACCATTTCTATTTCTGCAGTGTTCACAATCAAACTGTGGCATGCTTTAGTGTCCCTCCTATTTCAGCAACATCAAATATTCAAGTAAGGATGATGATTAAGTAGATAGATATTAATGCTTCCATGAAATACAATCTGTTTCCAACTTTTAAAGGCTGATACTTCAAACGAATTCGGAATCAAATTTAAGATTGTGAACATTGACTCTTGAAAATATTAAATCCTTGGCCACTTTTACAGTTTGTTGGCTGGATAGAGCAACTTTTGAGGACAATGGACACTAGGTGTTTGGAGAACTATAGCAAAAATAGTTCTTGCTCAATGACAGGATAAAAAAGGTGATTTTTTATAAAGCTCCTAAAATAGGTGCACAAGTGAGATAGAGAAAAACATAACAAATTTCACTACATACATTACTGCTTTATGGTAAACTTACAAGGAAACGATGAATGAGGGTCTTATTTTTTTGTCCAATGCGATGTACACGACTGATTGCTTGTGCTTCGGCAGCTGGATTGAGTAATGGCTCTACAAGGACCACATGCTGTGCTTCCAAAAGATTGAGGCCATTGGCACCATGTTGGATTAAAAGCAACAACACCTGAATAGATTTTGATGCTGACCTCTCACCTTTTCTGCCATTCTGTTGTCCTCTGAATTGACTGATGGCAACATGCGCTTTTCTAAGCTCACAAATTCATAACCAAAATAAAATGAGCATGTTGAAGTGGCTGATTGTCTAAAACATGGATCACCAACCATCCATATTAACCGACATGAAAAGCCTCAAAACTCCATAAGAGAATAATCCTGTGCTAAATTTATGGACTATGATGGGGAAAACATGAAACTATTTATT
Organism: Nissolia schottii; assembly: GCA_003254905.1. Taxonomy (NCBI): domain Eukaryota; kingdom Viridiplantae; phylum Streptophyta; class Magnoliopsida; order Fabales; family Fabaceae; genus Nissolia; species Nissolia schottii. The sequence continues at coordinate 33,514 of QANU01060513.1, read as the reverse complement.
TTATTCATGATCAAAAACTTACAGCATAAATTTGAAGAGATAAAAAAGATACCTGATCATGTATAACAATATATGGCAGAGACACGATTTTATTTCATTTTAAACATTTTTTTATGAACTAAGAAGATATTTAAATTTCCAACCAATTCATTATAAGTATTCCTTCTCATTATGACCATCATTTCCTATTAGAAATGAAATTTCAATATTTGATATGGTAATTTTTGTCCTACTAAGTCACATCTTTTAGACTTGAATGTGTCACAAACTGTCTCTTCTAAAAGCTATGAATGACTTTTATTTCACGCAAGAACCCTTTGGGTTTAAAATGTGAACAATGCACAAGCTTGCCTATGTACTAAATTTAGGAGAACGGGGCAACAAGGATTGAGCTCAAGATCATTTGGCAATAGAGGCTCTAATACCTTATAAACCATCTCAGCCAGTTTAAGTTGTCAAGATACGCCCATGATTGGCTCTATACAATATGATCAAATTATTATTTTCTCTGCCTATTCTGCTTCCTGTTTTCCACCAAATATCTTCTAATCCATAGGATAAATAAATAAATAAATGGAGAAGTAGGTTACTCAGATATATTATCTTACCTGCCTCCTTTCATCCGAATGTAGGTGATGTCATTTGCAGCAAAGGCATGTTCCAAAACATCAAGTACATCATTCCAACTTGAAAATACAAGAACTTTTGCTTTTTGATCTGTTGCCTTTACCCACAAGATTCTTCTTGTAATTGCTTCAATCTTCAAAACACCCCAAAAAATAGACAAGGAGTGCAAGGGTTAGAGGACATAAGCATATGCTATAAGGAAATAAGCTAAAATATGACCAACTTGCTAGACAATGCAAATTACAACATGAAATTTGAGATGGAACAAGAACATCTTATGAACATTGTTATACACATTCAGAATAAATATTAATAAAAATTAAAAGTGTTTCTCTGATTCTCATAAACATAATAACTGATTCATCTTTAGTAACTAGTATTCAAATTTGATCCTTCTCCCTAGGTAAACTGTTTCTCTAAACCCTTGGCCATAAGAAAAATTTGTAATTCCCACTCCCATACAGACAGACAACTTCAAGATCAAATTGAAGTCATTAGATTGATCATAATCCTCCTCACTACCAGCACCAAAAAAATAATCATCCTCACTATAGTAGGATAAACCAATATATTTCAAACAAAATGATAAAAATATAACTTGTTTAAGAGTTTACAATTTGTAATAGGGCATATTTAAAAGTTAAAGATTAATCATTAGCATATACACCTGAAAATCCACAAATTTGTCATCACATCTCATTCAAAGATAACTCACTTCTGACTTGTTCTTTGCTTTTCATAACTTGAAATAGTTGTTTTTTTCCTAATGTAGCATAGAAAAATGTAATAAAAAATCCCATTTCTTCAAGAATTTTTCTTAAAAGAATTACATTTTTCTTTCTGCTTTTGCTACAGGAAAGGTTTCTTCTTTGATTAAAAGCTTAATTAAAATATCAAATTACTAATTAAATCATCATATTGCATCATTATTTTTAGGGACCAATTTTCCTAAAAAATTAAACTATTAGATGGAGTTGCTTGAAGCATGGAAAATATACAAACCTACTTATGCTACAACAAAACAAAGTTACAAAGTCTGCCAGAGTAAATTGTTTTTCTTTCTGGGTGATGACTCCCAGAGTAAATGATTGAACTCACGGCCATTTGTTCATAAAAGCTACAATACCATATCAAGAACCAATTCTCCTAAAAGTTTAAGCTGGTAGGTGAAGCCCAAATGATGCTTTTTATATCTCAAAGTTGCAATATAGTTTCCTTACCATTACTACATCACCAGTTTATTTTGCCACACATCATTTCATGACCATTTTGAGCATTTACTCAACAATTATGGTTACCAGGTAAATCATGCCGCACAACTACAAGAGAAATCTGGCGTATAAAAAACCGAGTGAATTAAGGCATCACAAGAATCCCATAGATAGTATTAGAATGGGTGAATATAGGTTATGCTTATTCATCTTGAGGGTATCAAACAGAATTTAAGCTGTTGTATAGAATAACACCTTAGTTCCATATGAGCCTTTAACAGTAATGGATGCTTCACATTGTTCAGAGGTGTCAATTGTATGCAGCATTGAAGAATTAGAAGATTCATTCTGTGCATCAACAGCATAGGCAATGCTTCCAAAATCGGAATGCTGTCGACATGTTGGGCACATCACCCAATTATGAACCTTGCTATGTTGAAGCCTTTGCTCAGTCATAGCAAACAAACCTGCAAGGAACAGAATTACAGACGTCTAGTTATGTTTCATATAAGATTTATCTTAAGGTAAAAAGATGCATAACCATATGCTGTTGAGAACACAGACAGATGAGAGTAACACACAACACTGATAGTTTTCCACTATGTGGACTGCTGTGCTTTACTTGTTTCACATCGATAAAAACATACAATCAGTGGTAATTATACCAGTATTTTTGAGAACTTCAGAAGAACAACAAATGTTAAAATTGGTCCTCAAAAAATATGTGGGACATTAAATTAGTCCTTCAGTCTTTAGATTAATTTGGTCCTTCATAGTATAAAATAAAGATCAATTTAAGCACCAAATTGATATCCATTTTAAACAGTGAGGGAGCAAATTGATGTTTAAAATTTTCAAACTAACTTGATATCGTGCAAATTTCTGGAGAATATTCAGGTGTTTATGCTGCAGGGAAAAAAACAAATGGAAAATAAGAAATTTTTTATCTTATGCAGCAGTAACTAAATGTTTGCCAACAATGGCTAATGAATTAACAAGACCCTGTAATTTGGAAGAACTGACGAATGTAGCATCATCATTGATCATATAATACTTACATTTACAGCACATAACATGTCCACATTGAAATACCATTTTCTGATCGCCAAGCTTTTCTTGGCAAACTGGGCATGTTTCCTCGACAGCTTTAGATGTGACTGCACCCTTCTCTTCAGTAGTGTGTATCTCTTGAGTGAATGAATTATTATCTGGACTTTTTAATGGCAGTTTTTGCTTAGATTGTACCAAACCCTGAAAAATGGTTCATCTTAGGTTACACATTCAAAGCAGAAAAGAAAAGAGCACGCATTGTATGGAATCTTAGTGAGGAAGCTAAGCTTAAATTGAATAATAAAAGGTATTTTTATGTTGGATCGGCAAATGAAAATATTCAGTTTAAATCAATAGGAAAAGGCTCAGTTGTTTTGTATTGGAGATTTCAGTAAAAAAGAAAACCCTGAACGAATCAGCACTATCTGCAAGGTTTCAACAGTCACCATTAATTTTTTAAGGGTGATCTATTTGATTACTGACAAACTTAGATATAAAGAGTAAATTAATTAATTTCAATACAAACAAACTTCTAAGGCTTATTTCTCTGTACCTTTAAGTAGCGGAGTTTTCCTTTTATCTGTGACAACAAGGTCAACGACATAAACTTATCATGGGAAAAGTTTGAGCTAGCTGCAAATAATTCGTTTTCATCTAAAGCATCAAGGGAGTTATCATTCTCATTTGCTCTTAGGTGCAAACGGGAAATCGCCATCTTTATCTCATCATGGGCACGCAGATATTGAGATTGAGCTAACGCCAAAGACCTTGCATGGCCAAACTCCTTTCGCATTCCCTAACAAAGTCAAACAAACAGATCAGAATTCCAAGTATTCAGGGTGTCAGTATAGCTAATATCAGCCTCTGAAAAAAAGATTCCAGTAGAAAACTGAGTCAACTATTATTATTATTTTGCTACCCAGTACAATCAACCTATTCTCAAAGGTCCCTTTTATTTAATTTAATTGTTTTCTTGGGAGTAGGGGAGGGCAAATTGGAAAATAAAAGTTTCTTCAGATTAATTCCTCCAAAAGGAATCATCAGTTCAACACCAGAGAAGCATAAAAAAGATTTCATCAGCCCTACCTCAAAAATATGTAAATGCTTGGTAGCTTCTGAGACAATATCCCTTCCTAATCGAGCCTTGCAACAGTTCTTTATAACTCCAAGAACAAGCTCCAACTCAGATGCTGATCTTGAAACCTTAATACCTCAACATAATTAATATGAAATATTAGAAAGCACATGCCACATATTTCAAGAATCAACCGGAGTCTCTTAAATGAAAAATGAATCTAATATCTTTTATGGTCAAATTCAAATCTAATTTGCCGCAGAGTGCAGGTATCTTGACTTTAAAGAAATATAAAACGACAAGGTACATAGGCAATGGTGAAATTCAATTCAAAATACTTTTTAATTTATGGATCCTAATTTGATTTAGCTTATACATTTCAGGACTTGTTTTCCCTTTTTCACTTCATTTATTTGGTTTGTCATAGTTCTGGACTATTGCAATAGCTGAGTAAATAAAATAGAAGAGTTCAATCTGCATCTGCATAGGACCCAAAGCAAGAGTCAATCAAATGAGGTAACTAACCACAACTCTTTGTCCAACATTCCTTTTCTTTGATTCTTCATTTTCAGACATGGTCGAACTGTGATTTGATTGTGATAACTTTGAGAGGAAATGATTCAATGCAAAATTCTTCTTCTGAAAATCTACTGCCTCCTCAGCAGATGAAATTATCCCCCCACGTTCATTCTTAAGAACAAATAGTCTTGCTTCATAGTCCTGCAGACAAGAAACAAACCATGAGACCATGATACATTCATTAATTGTTAGAGGAATCAAGTTGACACAGAATTCAGTTGCAAACCTGGAACAGTTCATCTAGTTCACACAGAACACACGGAGGACCATCACAATTAGGTTGACAATTTTGACATTTACCCACACGTTCAATATCTTCTTCTTTCGGTTTTCCCATTGTCTGGTCAATTTCTAAGAGTCGATCTAGTAGCACTTTCCTAGAGGTCTCTAACTGATCCAAACCTGTCTGAATTTGATACTTCAGAGAGATTATGCTCCGGAAACTGGATTAAAATTAACACACATCCATCACAATGCATGCCATAATCAAATTCTCTTATCACAGGATTTTCAAATCTTATTTCAAAAAAGTAGATCCACGTCCCAAAACTATGTCATAAAGATTCAACAAACTTCTATGCAACAGTTTTAATGTTGGCTATCAACTGCCTAACACAACCCTCGTTTTATTCAGGCATGGAACCATTAACCAACTACGTACAAATTTGCAGTAAAGCACACTGTAAATAAAGATGTGGTAACATAACTTCCGGACTTAAGTGGTTTGGGTATATGCGAAGACAGCCACACTAAGAATATAGATTAAATGAATGGTAGCCCAGTAGTTTAAAGTAGGAAACCAAGAAAAACCATAGGCAAACCAATAAAAAAGATTTAGATTTTAATGGTTTGACTATAGATATGATTTATGACAGGATAATGCGTTTTCTGATTCATATAGTCGACCCCATCTAGTGGGACAAGGTTTTGTGGCATTTCACAAAAGTAGATCCCTCCTAAATAACATATATAAGAAATATAAAACCATTCACTAGCCCTCACCTAATAACCTAAGCTATTGGAGAAGTTAGCCATTGATATAGTTTCACAACCTCTCTAACCAAGTGATCTGTATAATAGTATCAGTGTCCAGCAACTTTTTTTATTGCAATTCTATATATTTTCAATAAAGCATAAATTGTTAGGGATATGTGTTACCACAAAGTTCATTCACTAATTGATTGATGTCTTACAAACTCAAATCATCACTAACCGAGAAGCTATTTTTGATGACTTCGAATTATTTAAAGCTCCTGAGATGGCCTCTTCAATCTTTCTAATCAACTCACTTGAGAAATCCTTGTTCTGCTCCGCATGCTGAAGTGCTTCTAACCACCAAAATGTATTTTGATCTGTTCTGCTGTCACTGATACCATTGCAAACCTTCAAAAAGTCCAAATGTCATTTCCAGAAAGCAGAAAGGGGCGGTGGGGAAGGAAAAGATTAAAAAAAAAAAAAATGAAATCGCATCCACGCATGTAAAAATCCTGTTTACCTTCACCTATCCAAAATTTTGAAATAAAATAATATACTTCAACATAGCATGGTCAATGAAGCAAGATTAGAGTGACATATCTTCTTTTGGCTAATTGACACATCATGTGTTCCTTCCTTTGTTACTTAGCAAACAAAAAAAAGGGCACAAGTGCAGTAATTCATTTTACAAGTAATTGAACTGAGTTAATCAACGTGTAACCATGGCATACAGTCTTACAAAAGCCTGCAAATATAATGGCAGTTGAGTCTCATGAAAAGGTGCAAGGATGTGCCATTCAAATAGCTCAAGGCTTAGATTAATGGTGTCAACTGTGTATTACTGTATTAGGAGCAATATAGTAAGAAAAACCTCCCAAACCTTCCAGTTTTGGGAGGTTTTCTTGAAGTTCTTTGGCATTTCATTAGAAAGATCAAGGCCACTAAACTGGACTCATCAACAAATCTCGAAGATTAAAACAAACAAGAAAAAGGGGGTGGCAGGCTCCCTCTTGGTGGGGTCTGAAAATGGTAGACATACACAGCCTTACCTCCGCAGTGTAGAGACTATTTTTAGGATTTGAACTCATGACCTTTAGGTCACACAGCAACAACCTTACACGCCAAGGCTCACCCTCTTCAAAGTTTAAAACAAATTAAAAACTAGTTTCCTTAAGAGCCACAGAGGACATTTACCTGAATGTACAAATTTTGAAACTCCTGTCGAGCTGCACATAGCTTTGAACTGAACAAAGATAAGTACTTCTGCTTTAAATCTTCACATTCTGCAGTAAGAGACTTGACAGAACAGACTGATACACCACCAAATTCCTGATCCTCAATTAAGTAATTTTCAGATAGGGTAGATGTAGCATCTGATGGTTCTGCAGAAGCCACTGTAGAATTTGTGTCACCACCGCCGCTTAATTTTTGCCTCTTCAAAAGACAATTATCAACCTTTTCAATAAAATGCTTTCTGGTCGTCTTAACTGCAGAAGTTTGAGAGAACTTCTTTCCTTTAGAGGGCAATCTTAGAGCAAGGTCTGCAGCCTGTGGGAGTGTTTCAGCAAGATTATGATGAATATGGATATTTAACAAAGGATCCAAGCGGAAATCTTCAGAATGCTCTTCAGCCAATGTTAGAGCTTCGTTGTACAGTAATGCAGCTTGAGAAAAATCAGTTTGTATTGTAGCTATTGCTGCAAGCCCATTCAGAGCAACAACTAACCTTCTGAGAGCTTCCTCACCTTCTACCTTAGTCTTACTTATAAGAACCTACAGATTAACATCATGTCAACCCAAAAATCTATGTACACTGTTTGTAAAAATTTATTAATGATCCTAAAGTATCAAACCGTTAGTATTTCCTCCATGGTCATGGGTGACTGCTGCAGGGAACGCAGCCCAGAACTTCCAACCTGGGGGTGACAACAAGCCTGACGGAGCTTCAGCAGAGCATTCAATAGCTTCCCTGCCTCTAAATGAGTGATTAAAGGATCTGACAAGCCATTCAAAGATACAGAACAACCTGGAACCCACATGACATATTTCAAGTTCAATCATTATCCTGGATATACATTGCTTTCAAATGAATTTTAAAATGAAATTACATTATGCTGATCAAAAACCTGAGCCTCTTCTATTAAGAATATCATTTCTCAAACTTTCAATAACTTCATGAGCATCTCTGGCACAGGTTTCATGTTGCCTCTGGTAAAAGTGCTCTTCTACTGGTGAGAGTGTAAGCCAAGAGAGGCATTCCTTCTGAGAGGGAAGGTCCAATTCATCTGCAACATGTTCTTTAGAAGAATGCCACATGATTTGTTTGAAAAATCTGTGTGTAAATTCCATAGCTCCCATATCTCCCTTCTGCAGAAGGATGGAGCAATAGCTAAGAATACATGAGAAATGTGCAAAGAGCAAAACTTTTTCGATTCTGCTAAAAGGAGAAGTGGACACAACAGATAATAGAAAACTAAACTAGGATAATGTTGTAGAAAAGTTGTTAATTGCCCCTCTTAAATATAAAAACCATTCAACTACCTCTACCTTACAACTTAAGCTTTTGAGAGAGATGGTTCATGATATGGTATCAAAGGAGCTAGCAATGGGAAAGATTGCTCTTGACATAGTATCAAAGCCTCTACAACCAAGTAATCCAAAGTTCAATTCCGCTGCCCTTAGTCTTCTCAAACAAATCAGTCAAATTTCAGCACAAGGTATAAGGTTTGCATGTGCATTGTCCACGCTTCAAGTCCAATGGGCTGTTGCTTGAAGAAGTGTGTTAAATATAAAAACCATTCAATTGCCTCTACCTAACGGCTTAAGCTTTTAGGAGGGATAGTTCTTGATAGTCTCTAAACACACAAGGCTTATGCCGTATAGAATGCCATAAAAGAATACAATTTGGACATAGACTTCCATATTAGCTCTAGCTTCTAAGCATATTATATTGTCCACCTATGACTATCATGTGGCCAAAATAGGATATACGTAAAACTCATTAACAATGTTCCTTGTTCTCATAAACGAAAAACAGTGACGACAAAAGTCAATTAGAAATAATTAAGTCAAACATTAAATTACAGAGAACATACCTCATACGGATCTCGAATAACTTCAGTCCACCACTTGTATGTATTGAAAGGACCAGCCTTAAGGAATCTCAAAAGCCCATATAAATCATCAAGCTTGCGCTGAATTGGGGTCCCTGTAATACACCAACGATGCTTTGAATGGAGTCTTAGAGCCATTTCAGTAGCAGCAGCAGCATTACTTTCTACCATTTGAGCCTCATCCAAGCAAACCCTCCACCAGTATATTCTGGTAAGAAGAGTTGGGATAATTGGATACCTACAAGAGAAAATGCTGCTAAAATACTTGGGAGTTGGGATCATAAAGGAAATACAGACATCTAGACTTCTACAATACACAATATGAGAGTAATCATGCACATGGTTTGTTGTTGCGAGATATAAAAACAATTCATGTGTCTCTACCTAAAAGCTTAAGGTCTTGAGGGAGTTGATTCATGACATGGCATTTTCTAAATCAACGGTTAAGTTTCAATACAAGTTAGGTTTGTGCATGCTGCACATTTCAAGCCTAATGGGCACTTGTGTGAAGAGGTGTGTTAGATTTAAATATATGCTCAGCTTATGCTTTTGAAAGAGATGCTTCATAAAGTTGTAAAGGCTTTTTGATACAAACCTTAGGAGGACCACACCACAAAAGCTAGATGTTGTAGTCGGGGAACCCAAGGCCATACAAACCCTACACTAGAAACCTATACTTCTAATGTGGGACTCAAGTCCAATACCTTGCAATCTAATCCAAATATTTCCACCAAGCTCCACAACCCCATTGGCCAGCTAGGCACTAGCCCCTTTAACTAGTCTAGGACACTGCGATGTCAACTTCAACACCCATGCTGCTTGATTGCAACTGAGAGACATGGTGGAAGGCTCTAATAACAATTGACACGAACCATGAGAGAACCACACACCACAAAAGCATCACCCCCACACCAAAATCTCATACTTCCAATGCGGGAATCAAATCCCATACATTGCAATTGGACCCTAACACTTCTCTTTTTCCTAGAATTCAAGAGGCCAAACTCAAGCTCAAAAGCTAACTCAAGGGGGGAAAGTTATCCAAGCTACACTGTAAAGGCTATCCTGGTCATATGTGTGAACATAACACACACCCCTCATGCCTATGAATTGACACTGGAGCATGAAATTTAAAGCACTGGACATTTGCAGGTAGCCAATATCTGACACGGTATAGACTCTGATACAAGATAAAGATAGGCTCAGAATGTTGTACAATAGGCCAGATGCCCAGATCGCAGGGAACGTTGTATAACCAGGCCAGATTGCCTAAGAATCTCGTATAACAGGCCTAGAGCATTGGGAATGGCGTATAACGGAACTGAAGCAATTGGAACGACATATAACGAGCCAGGAGCACTCGGAATGCCGTATAATAAGGCCAGATTGCTTGGGAATGCCAGACCCAGCACAATAGTTTCAGATCAATGAAACATAAACAGTAAGTCATGGGGCTTTGTTTTCCATGGTTCAAATTGCCAGAAGCCAAAAATAAAGATAAAAGAAGGGTCTCAACAGTACTGGCAGCAAATAGAGGCACTGACGGTGGCAGCATGACCACAGAAATTGGCCGGCAAGGCAGTGGATGGAGGTGTGGCCGTGGGTCGGTGCCACACGCAGGAGAAAAGGCAACGTGTACCTTGGTTTTCCATGTAGTCAAACATTATTTAATTACAAACTAGTTCACTTTTATACAAGTTAGCATAACTAGTTTTATTTCGTCCCATGATAACTTGGTTTTCCAAGGTGCCAAACTCCCTGTAAGAGACTATCTATAGGTTTCCAATGCCATGACTTCTATTATTCCAATGTTATATTAACTATTATGATAATTTCAACACTTCTAGTAGAAATCATAAAGAAAATATTAACTTCTAAAAGACATAATCAGAATATGTTGAGGAGAAGTGTGATGTAACTCAGTATAAACTCGTGTTGACATTCAGACATGGATAGGTAGAATCTCCTACCTACGAACATGATAACAATAATGGAAATATGGAAGTCTTTAGAGAAAACCTTTTCTGAAATCTCAAAATGTGCCGATCACCTTCATGTCTATCAGAATCATGGGACAAATCTTCTTTAAGCACATCATAAGTAGTTAATACAATGTCAGCACTTGCAAGTTCACTGATATCCACTAGAGATATATTGGAGAAAGATGAATCTCGCAGTCGCACGCCTTCATAAACACAAGTTTTCAAGGAGCCATGGCGTGTATGCCTACGTTGATAACTTACAGTTAATGGGACAATAATAAGTACACTTAAATTAAAATCATTAAATAAAGACTTTCAGTGTGGTCACAACTCATGAAATTTATTAAAGCATGGCAAAATCATCCAACTTTTACTGTAAATTGTTCACCCAAAAGATAACATGCAATAAGCCAAAATAATAGGCATCCTAGAGTCAAAGTAATAATATCTTTGGACATGTGACGAGCTTCAATAAAATTTTGGGGAAAGGCCCTTATGTGGTTTAGCACCAACAACAAATCATTTTTTGTTAATCCCCGTAAGTATCACAGTCCAATCAGCCTTAACCTTGGAGGGAGCTTTGGCTTTATAAAGCTAACACAACTGGAATTGCCAATGTATGCTCCTTTAACAATCCAAGATCACTAATTATGCCCAGATGGTAGATTTGTCCTACACTCTAGGACATGTTGACCACTAACTATAACAAACGGCTGCAAGCATGTTACTCCACAATGGAGAAGACAAGACTGAAAATAGGAGCTTAACTAGTATTACACACAAGCAGAGGGGTCAGGAATCCCCCTAGAAGCACCAAAGCAAAATAAGGGAAAAAATGAAAAAAAAAAACCCTCATTGCACTCTTAGTTGAAGCAAATATTTGCAAGTTCCATCAAGAAAATAACTACCGTATAATTTCATCATGCCACTGGGGCAAAATAGGAGCTGGGCAGACAATAAGAGTGGCACCAGACGTAATAGGAGATTCAGTAGCTTGTACTAGTTCAGCGCACATCTGACATACATATTCACCATCCCTCACAGCCATGGTGGTTTTATATGTCTTGCTTTCACTCCCATGTTTTGATTTCACTGATTTTCCTTTATCTGAATAACCAACACAATCTGCATGCTGCCAAGCATCACAAATGTCACACTGAACCCATAGTCCTTGATACTTGAGACTTTCACTCACAGCTCCGCATATGCACTCCACACGCTCTCTTTTCAGTCTTTTTAAACTAACATTTTGGTCTCCATTAACTTGAGGAACTGAATCAATTAGCATATCACTTCCATGTGCTGATCTCCGGTGAGCAAAGATGCAAGCAAGCAATTCAACAGTTTTTCCTAAGCCCATCTCATCTGTTGCATTAAAAAATTGAGCCAAAGTGGAGAACTTTCACTTAATCACTTTACCGAAAATTGGAAAATTATATAAATACAATACCCATGCAGTTTTACTAATAATATCAATAAAGAATGTTAGACTTAAAACTAGCACTGCTCAGATTTCAGAATGCCAATGCATTACAGTCACACACTCAGCATTCCATGCTATCATGAGCAAATCAACATTTTGCAAGCTTTGAAAGCAAAATTTAGAGAGTTAAACACTGTAATCATAACCATAAAGTTGAAGTTTTCCTCCTAGTACTCAATCAGGCATCCAAAAATATTCTCAGGAATACAAAACTAAATACAATAGTAACATGAGACCGGGATTGCAGACATAAGTGGTCAGGATTACAAACATCACCACTCTCATTCACTTCGTAGTTTAATTAAATTCTAGCCAAAGGTTGTAGTAGGCCTGAACTTTATCCAGGCTAAAGTATGGGGGACTTTGGCATGAGCAGGTTAGAGATAAAAAATTACTAGACCCCACTCCTCACAGCTTGAGCTTCTAGGTTGTCATTGACAATAATTTCAGTGCACTTTTGCAGCAATTTTCTTGCAATATGTTTAGAGATTGTTGACGACCAACTTTCTTAAAAGCTTAATCATTACCAAGAGAGAGCTCACCAATGGTGTTTTTTTCTTCATTTATATTTTTTTATAGAAAAGAAATTTCACTAAAAGAGAACAAAATAGTACAAAAGAGAATAATGCATCCTCACAAAGAAACCCAAAAAAAAAAACTAAATCCTAAGTAGATAAATCATGCAACAATGAATGCCAATCCCTTGTATGTCAAATAAAGAAACATCATTAAATAAACCATGAGCCAAGCACCAAAGGAATGCCCAAAAAGTAATCTTATCCCAACGAAAATGGTCTATATTTATGAAACACCCCTCATAGAAGAGCCATTTGGGCATGATACATATACAATGCACAGACCCACTTTACCTTACTTTGCTCTGAAATTTGAGATATAATAAATTATGAAGAATAGAGCAACAAGATTTGAATTCTCGACAAAAATGCTGTACTAATTTTGACAGGATGCTTTATATGCATAACATATATAAACAAGTATTGACATGACTTTGGCTAATGTTGACTAGGGCTAATGTTGTTCATTTATCAAGATTCCATGGAAAAACGATAAATTTGATTGAGAACAGTGAACTCATGAATATGTTCCCAACTGTGGTCTTCAAAAATTAAATTATACCAAAACCCTATATATGAGAAAATAAATAACGTGCAGCATAGCTTGGGACCTACCAGCAAGAATGCCTCCAAATACAAAAGGCGAAGACGTCTCCGGGCACAATGAAATATTTCCACTGAAGGCATTGTAACTCAAATAAGCATGAGGAACGAGAGAACAAAATCGTAAGAGTTTTGGGGAGGGGAGGGGAGGGGAGGGGGTGGGGAAGAAAGAAAGTGAGAGCACTAGGACATACATTATGCAATAAATACCATAACATTGTGAAAAGTGCCAAAAAACCTTGCCTGAATGGATTGAAAAACATTTTAGAACTTGTGTCCAGAAAATCGACAGGCACACATAATGGAGAGTGGAAACTTTCTCTTTCACCCTGACTTTGTTCTATTGGTTTCTCCCGTTCTACCATCCAGAAAGCTGCACGTCGTTGATATGGCCTCAGTTCAGGAAGTAACTCAGGTATATCGTCTTTGAGCATTGGCTCTGATCTGCGCACACAATATACAAATGGTAAGCTGAAAGTTAAACCAAAAGAATTGCCTGGAGATTTGTTCGATGAAGTTATGTTATTATATGACTGATTGATGATTGTAATAATCACTGCTAAGAGAACAAGACCAAAGAAAATGCTTAACTTACTTTGAAGGCTTAATGGCTTCATAGAAACCAGCAGGATCAATCCTGGCATGTTTTCTGGTGTAGGAACTGTCATCTCCCATCTCTGTCTGAGGATCAACTTCCATTTTCATACGGCTAGCAAATCCATACCTAACTTCTGAAGTCATTATTTCTGGACGTAGCCAAGACACAACATTCATCATACTCTTTTTCCATAGTTGTCTGGAACCATTAAGAAGTGACTCACATGCATCAAAGGCACTCTTCCGAATCTCAACCCTTACCCTAAGGGAAGGAATGTCTTCAAGAAGCCTAATCCCAAGAACTGGCCTCAATGTAAAAAATTTCAAACTTGCCAAGTGAATAAGACCAGAAACGCCTTCATCAGGTCCATCAAAAACCCCAGACAACAGCACTGTACATGTTTCCATATTGTCCACTACAACTCGTTTCACAAACTCGAGTTGAATATCAGTATAAGGTAACACGGGCCAATTGCCTAGCTTAATTCGAAAAAGAACATTACCAACATTAGAAACCCGAAACCTTAACAAGTACTGGGGATCCCGATAAAAATCCTCAGACAGTTCAAAACCAGAAAAACCTTCTCTCAAATTTAAATCCCGTAAAACGACTTCAGAAATATCAAGGTGTTCGCTTGACAACCAACCGGAACGGTCAACTTCAACAAAATAGGGTACATCAACTCCACCAGAATCATCCTTTCCTTCACCACCTGCTCCTACACCATTCTGTTTGTCCAACTCTGCTTCAGCAATAGCATTTGCTTCTAGTATTATCCCACCTGATCGTTGTGGTTTACCTTTTTTCCTACCCATCACTTGTCACCGCTAGCAAAGGACAATAAAAAGAAATGAATAAACTAAGCTATGTATACTAAAAATAGTAAATACTTATGTATAATTGAAAAAACTGAAACTGAAGCCACAAGACCTCAAATATGCAGCACTTTGACTTCGGTTCTCAAACAGCTTAAGCACCAAACCAGAGAAAACACCATTACTATATAATAACACTAAGTTAAGAACAAAGTACCAACTAATCAATAATTAAACATAAACTCAAAAGACTGAATGCAGAAACGATTAAAAAAATTAGAAAATACAATTACACAACAAAGAATCGAAATTAGTTTCTTAAAGGAAAACAAAACAAAACTTTAAGTGAAAACTAACAGAACTAAATCAAAATGTACGTCCAAAAACATAGAATGGGAACAGAACATAATTCACTGATTGCCAAACTCAAACGAAAAATAAAATAAAAAAGAAAAGAAAAAAAAATTGAAAGATGAAGAAAATCCACAAAGTTCTAATCATTTTCAGTTGCAGGAAACAACACAGCAATGAACGTTGCACGTGAATTCGTGCATGAATCAAAATCAGAGATGGGAATGTTTGGAATTGGAACCTGAAGAAGAGAGTATGCAGCTAAAGAGTGAGTTGCACGCGCGAGTTTGCAACTCCGCGGATATTCGCAAAACGCTGTTGGGGTCTGAAGATATGGAAAAGAGATATAGGGCGGCGAATGGGTAATACTGTTTCTATTTCTGTTTGTACTTTCGGTTCATGATCAATGGCTACTGTTACAGCCGTGCGATCTATCAACACAGTTTCCTGAGTTTAGGATTTATTAGTCTCTAATTTAATGAGAGAAAAAATGAATGAATTTAATTGTTATTGTCGGATGGTGCAAAGATTTCTTTCACTTTCATCCAATTAAATCATGTCTCATAGTAAATATAATTGTCTTTTTAATCTATCATTTAAAAAGTCATGTATTTAAAATAGTTTAATTAGATGACAATGTAAAATATTTTACATTATTAATGCATAGCAATTAAACTAAAAAAAAATACTTAGGCATATTTTTTTATGAGAAAAATATTTTTAGTCATACAAAAATCTAATGACACTTATAAATCTAAAAAGATACATTAGATTTAAGATTAGTAAGAAACAAATATATTTTACATCCTGAATTGACTGAAAATATGTAGTTTTGCTTACTATTCAAAGACTATCGATGTTTAAGCACATTTCATTTTGGAGACCAATACAAGTGTTGCAATTTGAAGAATGTATATCGTCTTCTTTCATAATAGATCTAAATATGTTCATCGTTTGTAAAACTCCTACAAAAGATACAACATAAAAAAGAATGAAAACACCCACAAAAGGGGAATGAAAACAACAACAAAAGGGATTGAAAAACAACCATAAAGTGGACAAAAAACATAAGATTTGTTGTTTTAAGAAACAAGGTTGAGCTATTTATTGAATAAAAATCGTAAACAACAAAAGAAGAAAAAATAGTAGGTTAACACCAAAGAAAAGGATGGCAGCCCCTTAGAACCCTCACAAAAATAGAGATCAAAAGAAGAGGAAAGAGAACTGAACCCTCACAAAAACAGAGATCAAAAGAAGACAAAAGAGAACAACGAAAGTAGGATTAGGATTTAACTATCAATCATGTTATGTGTACAACCCTTTAATCATCGACCGTAATGCCAACCCTAAAATTAGAATGCATGGTCCTACTACTTATATTTCTCAACCAATTGCTTCCAATACCATACTCACTCTACTACACGAACGCATGCACACACACGATAAAAAGAAACCGTTTGCACCTAACACTGAATACTAAAGGAACAAAATAGAGAAATAAGTAGTGCACAAATATTTGAAACACTACTGCACAAACGTATACAACATAAATGCACAAATATATGAACACAATTAACACTCAATACTAAAAGATCAAACCAAAGGAATGTGTATTGCACGAACATTTGTCATACTAATGCACAAATATATGCAACATAAGTGCACAAACATATGAACACAATCAACACTGAATATTAAAAGATCAAACCAATAGAGTGAGTAATGCACAAACATTTGCAACCCTATTGCACAACCGAGTTCATTCGACGCCATTTCACCTATCTCTAGGGTATACCTAGCGATATGTTCTACTGTCGATTTGCCATGTTCTCCGGCGAACTTGGTTAATGATTTAGGCGCCTTCCAACCTCTAGGAAGTTCTGATGTTTGTATGTACTCAGGGAAGGCTGATGTGAAATAAGGCGGGTTACTAGTGCCTACATCGAAACCGAACCTAGTGAGTACTTGTTCCACCATCCTAGTAAAGTTTTGGTGCCCCAAGGGGTTATGTCACCGTGTTTCATCTAACACTTGGTCGGCATTTTGACCCCTTTCTACTAGGTAGATATCTCTCTCTGGCAACCTATAGTGGTTGCCATGTAACCCTTCATGACCTCTTACGTGATGTGTGTGCCTTTCTAGGTGATCAAACCTTCTATTGTTGGTTTGTATCATAGGATTTATCAGAATAAACATCTGATTAGCAATCATGTTTGATAATTCGTGATAATTATCTAAGGTTTCTTGCCTCTGCACTACGAGGCTTTCTACATTGTTCGTAGGAACTATACTAGGCATGGCTCTATACATTGTGGGGAACACTGTACCCTTTACGGGTTCTACGATTCCTCTTAACACATCTTGTGCCGTAACAGATATGGTATGTGGTGTAACACCATGGTTAATACCGCCAAAGGTTCATTGGGTAAGTCGCAGCCATTTGAGGCGCCACCTAAGGGCTCCAACTTTGATTCCCTAATACTTATAGTCGCCAGACTATGAGCCACCACACTTTGTTCCGTCGATACTGCAGTCAAAATTATTAGAGGAACAAATCCAGGGGGCAACCCATAAGGTGGCTACGACATAACGCCTTGGGTACTTGGGATACTTTCTTCCCCACCTGGATTTTGGATTTTATTTCTCTCCATTTCTCTTTCCACTTCATGGGATTCTTGATTCCGTCGTGTACTCGAAATGGGAAGGGAATTTCTATCATTCCCTCGTGCATTAGTTTCCATGTTCACTTCGTTGGACATTCTGTTTATAATAGTACTACTCCTCAAATGCATGAACAATTCATAGAATTCTACAATGCCGGTCCCACTGGGTGTGCCGTTTTGTTTCACACGAAATAATTCAGGGGAATCTTTCGGTGCAAACGCAAAAGATTGTTTAAAGGGGACAAGTGATTGAGGCATTCTTGGTGAAGAACAGGGGCGTGGATTAGCAATTGAGAGAAGAATAAGAAGTGAGAATAGGAGATACAAATATATATATATATATATATATATATATATTAATGATCATCGAATGGTGATTTTGGTTACAAAGTATCCTTGCCAAGGGCAAAGGATTTCAGTGTAAATTACAGTGCAAAAAGGAGAGGAAAAAGTGTCAAGGTTTAGAGAAAGGCTATGATCTACGAACTACTCCTAAGAAAGCAGCGAAATAAAGTGAAAAGAAAAAGTGGTGGCATACGCTGAGCTTCCATGGTATTGCTGGTTGCCGGCTGGGGGACTTACATGAGCTGGTAGGAGTGTCAGTGAACCACCTCGAGTTTAGCCCAGGAGCCCTGTATTTATAGAGTTTTAGGGCTCGTAACTACTGTTAATCGCTTCCCCCAGCCCTTCGACAGTTATCACTTCGATCTGTCGTGGCCCACATAACTCTGGCCAGTTATGCTTGCATGTGTGACACGATGTGCAACGGTTTCTCTCGTCACATCCCTTAGCGGTTGTGCCACTTCTCTAAAGGTGGGAGGTTACTTTCCCTTGTGACCACGTCAGATGAGAGGTTATCTCGTGTTTATATTTTTTAATCGTTCCCTACATAGGACTAACTTGACAACACAATTTTCCGCTAAGTCTTGAAATGAGTTACAATGTTTGCCTTGCGTAAGGCCAATATTAGGATACGATTATGACCATTCTTCAATGATTTATCATCCTTGCGACCTTCTTGCGTTGATTGTCAAATTGTTGTGTCGACGCTTTCCTTAACTAGTGACCCCTAAGTCACCTTGACTTTTTTTGCCACCCGGTTCCTGTCGCGGCAAATATTCCCTCACGACTACTTTCTTAGTAACCCTTTGGCAACTTTTCTGTCGCCAATTAACTATTGTCGCAATACGTCTTCTACCACGACCCATTTTTTAGTGAGACTTGAAAACTTTTCTATTGCTAATTGCTACTAGCCTTCGTGTCGCCAATACTCTTTTCGATTGTTAAGCCCATGAGTATTGCTTGGGGTTGTAGATCTTTAACTTGGGTGCATTCTTCGCAGAACCGGTCCAAATACTCTTAAAGAGTTTTGTCCCTCTTCTGTGTGATTCACAAGAGGCTTATAGTCGTCTTAGGTTTCGTTTTTCTTGTGGTAAAATTGGCCAGAAATCGATTAACTAGATTTTCAAAACATCGAATGCACTTAGGAGGGAGTGCATTAAACAAGATGACGACCCCTTTCTAGAGGGTTATCAGGAATGATTTGCATTGAATGGCATCTGTGGCTCTATCTAAAATCATTATGTGTCCGAATGTATCCAAGTGATGTTGAGGGCCGGTTGTTCCATCATATGATTCCATGTCTGTTGGCGGACGGAAGCGATGTACGGGGACCGCCCCTTTCGCTTTCCTCGCCATTAGACGACTTCTATCAGCAGCGTGGACTGTAGCTTCCATGAAAGTCTTATAGGCGAGTTCCTGAATGTCTTATTGTTGAAGGTATGTAGAGTATTCGCCTTCATCGCGGTTAAGACCGTCGATGTGGCGTTGGCATTTTTCTGCCTACTTGATGACATTCTTCTGCTTCCGTTCAGTTTCCTTCTTGGCCTCTCTATTGCTCCACAAATTTTAGCATGTTTTTGTCTTTAATCTTCCGCCTACTTAAGCTGGAAGAGGGCTGCTTCCAGCTGTAATATTCAGGCTGCCTGATCTCGTACAACGTCTACTAAATCTAGTAGCAGGTGTAGCTCTTCGCCCTCAAGAAGATTTTGGCTAGTGGCATGGTTTTGGTTTTGTGGGAGGACATCCTCGAGGATGGGATTCTCAGGTTGGTTGGTCGGGTCGGCGTTACTGCTGGCGAATATTGTTCTATGGTTCTCCATCGAGGTGATTGGGCGACAAGTCTTTCGTGTGTTCTTCAGAGGCATGGACATAATAAAGGGGTTTTGAAGTCTAGGGATTAGTGGGATGTCATGTTTGTTTCTCACAAGCGACGCTAATGTATCGAGAAGAGTGGTCCTCGAAACGGGTAGAGCTTTGAAACTCCTCAACACATCTCCAATGTGGTGGCGGGGGGTACTTGCAAGGACTCTGACGCTCAAGTAAGTTGATGTACGATAAGGGTGCAAGATCAAGGATGGGTTCTAGGAAATACCTGACTAGCCCGATCTCATGTATCCCGGGATGGCAAGGTGGACGCAGGTGATGTGGTTTGTGTGTAATGACCCTTAGAATCGAAGCAAAAAAAAAGGTCAGAATTAGTCCCACATCAGATGCAGTTATAGAAGGGGGCATCTTCCTCCCCATATATAGAAGCTTCCCGTGAGTATTTCGACTTGCTAATTCACTCCAGAGCTTGAGAGGTCCCACTTTTGTGAGACTTTTCGCTCTAGTTATATTTTTATTTCTTTTCCCTCTCTAGTCTTCCGTTCGTGGGGAAGCAGTGCCTCCATATAGGGTATGTCAGGAGCTCCCAGCTTAGTGCTCCTTAGCAGTTAATCATGTTAAGGTGAGTGACTTTCTTCATGGTCTATTTTAAACCATGTATTTATTTTTAAAGTTGTTTATTTATTTATTTTAGTATTATTTTATTTATGCATGTTTTATAAAATCCTAGGAAGTGGAATTTATTATTTTATTTATGTATTTATGAAGTTAGTTATTCCTTTATTTAATTAGATATTTTCTAATGATTATTTATTTAGAAACTCTTTATTTATGAATTGGATATTAACGAAACTATTTTAGAAAATCATGAAACTATTTTAGAACTACATGTGACCACATGTTTTATTGCATTAAATAAATTCATATTGCCTGTGTATGATTAGTTTCTTTTAATAAAAGATCATGGTTAAGGAAAGACTCTGGTGGGAGAAGACTTATGTTAAGGAAATGTTCTAGCTAAGGACAAGACTTAGTACTTAAGATGTCCATTGTGACGCACCTCTCTTACCTAGGAACCTCCCTAAGCAAGGGATCCTAGTCTACTTTTATTTTTTAAGATAAAACACTTAAAGATGTTAAGTCATGTTATGCTATCAGTATAAGGATTATTTTATCATGTTATGTTATGTATTTAAAACTGTTTTCACGGGAGTATATCTAGGATAGAACTGTAAGTCAACGATAGTCTATATTGACCCTGATATACGTTGTACGATCTTAAAATAGAATAGGATTCACGTAGATTTAGGGCAAGACCGTAAAGCCCAATCACGGCATGTATCATGTAGATTAGGGCTAACTATTAGGAATCTATGGACTTGGGAAGTGTATCCCCAACTATTGTATCTTAGGTACTTGGGTAGTGTACCAAGACTAACTATCAGGAATCTATGGATTCGGGCAATGTATCCCCAATTGTCGTGACCTAGGTACTTGGGTAGTGCGTCCAGGATAATGCATCATAAGCGAAATTGTAATACTCAGAACGTCTATCTAGAGAATTTCCTAACTGAATTATGTTTTCAATGCTTTTATAGTTATTATTATAGAGATTTTTAATGCTTGTTATATATATATATATATATATATATATATATATATATATTATATTGTATCTGCATGCCATGGTTTTTTTTCGAAGTGTCTTATGTCGCTGTGCGGACGACCTCTCGCTGAGACTCTTCCCAGAGTTCTCACCCCTTACTACCCTCTAGTTACAGGTTACAAAACTGCGTAGGAGAGCATTGAGTTTATGGTCAGTGTAGCGTCATCAGTATCCCAAAGTCAGCAGTTCACCTTTAGGTGAAGCTATCTATAGGAATTGTTAGTTTATTTTTAATTTTGTAATCGAGTTATGTCTAGAATGCTCCAATTGTATATAGGCAGGATCCCCAGACCAGTCGCGTATTTTATCATGAATATTTATGTTTGTATAAAATAGTTAATGTTTATTCAGACAAAGAAAATTTATTTGTTTTAATTAAAGTAAAATGTACATGTTTTTACGAAAAGTGTTCCAGAGGCTCCCGTAAGGGAACTAGTCCCTTGCATGCCGGTCAAGTACCTAAGTTGGGGCGTGACATTGTGATTTCAAATTTTCCTCTCAGTTCAGAGATTTATCCAAGTGCCTGAAATATGGTTTATTAACCGGGGATGAGTTCGTGCGGGTGGCATGGGCTTGGGGCCCATGATCCGTGGATCAGAGTAGGGTCTTAATTCGGGTCCTTAGGCTTAGTCTGTGACATCGTCTCAATTTATTTTGCTCTAATGAGTAGTTTGCATGGTTCAGAAAATCAGACTGGATAGGTCAGTCCAACTGGTTGAACCGCGAACCAAACCCTTGTCTAGTTTAGTTTGCTCTCAGAAACTGGTTGTCTTGAGAACCGATCAAAATCGGCAAATCGGACCAATCACAATCGAACTAGTTTTTTTTTAATTGTGATTTTTTAAATAAAAAATAAAAAATAATATATGTATATATATATATTTACTGATTTGATGTAATACTTATATATTTTGTTAAAAAAACATATTTTTACAACAGTAATAATGTACAAAAACTATATAAAAAGTGATTTTTATTTATTATATAGTATATAATTAATTATATATATATATATATATAATAAAATATATATTTTTATTTGACTCCCGTTATAAACCAGTTAAACTCCTAAACCTTTGTCTCGGCTGATTCGATGTTCAATTTGATTTTCTTAAGCTTAGTATTTTGAAACTAGGACGGCCTTGTCACTCTTGTGCATGACTTTAGAGCATCCTAGTCCCATTTAGGAACACCAAAGCAGTCCCTAAAATTTTAAATTTTTTAATCTTAATACCCGAGCACCACTCTTGAGAACAAACGTAGTATAAACTAAAAAGCCTGATCACAAAAGGGGCTCCACTTGTCATCCGCCGTTGGTACACAAAACAGTTAAGCAACCATATACCGGGTTATTCTACAACTTCGCTTTCTTGGAGTTGTGTTATGTATGGTTTATTTTGGTTACTGAAACCAACCAAAAACCAATGTAACGATCAAAGAAAGGAAGAAAAATCCAAATTCATCATCGCATTCATATCATATGAACTCATTACCAAAAAAAATAAATAAATAAATAAAAAAAATCCATATCTCATTACCAAACCAAACAAAAAACCAGCCACGCGGCCTCTTCCATTCCACGCTTTTCTTGAATTCTACACACTCACTCTCGCTGCTCTAAGAAATTGAGAATCAATGGCGGTTTCAGGGGTGAGAGGTGGCACTGCTCGTTTACAATTACCCTTGTTCCATCATCGTCATCACTATCCTTCCTTTGCAAAGCTCAAACCTCAGTCCAAGTCGTCAAAGGGCTTCACTCTCTTCGCTCGCTATGCTCAAGCTCAGGACCTTTTCTCCTCTCGTCGTTTCCAAGGTCCCTTCTTCTTCTACTCCCTTTCCATTACTATGCCTATTCATCCGTTCGTTCGTTCATTTACACCCTTTTTTATTTTGTAAATAAAAATAAAGGAAAATTCTAATTTTCGATTTGTTGGTTGGTGTTCACCGCGGTTTACCATTTCATTGCGTATCAGAATTCAGGACTGAATTTTTAATAGCAATTGAAATTTGCCCCAGTGTTTTCATTTTATTTCATTTTTAAGTTGAGAATTCAGATGGTTGCAGTTGCTTCAGGTGGTCTCTTGGGGAATATTTCTTTTTCTACTTGTGGAATCTGATTGACCCTGATGCCAAAGGATTATATGATAAATCATTAGAGTGCTGCAAAATATTTGATATAACATATTATGTAAAAAAAAAAAAAATTGTTCCCTAAATTTTGGTTGGTTGGTGTTAATCATATTTCATTGGCTATCACCATTCAGATTTGAGTTCATTTTTTTCTTAAAAGAAAAAAGGAAAAAATCAGATGTAAAATTGAAGAGGGTAAAGCTCGGCATAATGATAAGGTTGTTTGCCTTGTGACTTGGAGTCATAGATTCAAATCCTTGAAACAGTCTCTTTGATTGCAGGGTAAGGCATTGGGGTGTGTGTGTGTGTGGGGGGGGGGGTTATCAAGGTTTTTTATCCTGGTTGATATTTGCCTGTTAATTGCCTCAGATAACATTGAAAGCCTGCCCAAGTTGGTGGAAGACATTTTCCAGACATCCATAAATACAGGCCCTAGGGGAGTGCTTAGGCTGGCACAAGGTCTTCAAGCTGTCGTTGGGGTTGGTCAAGAGTGGTTAACTGACGTGTCAAGGGTAACACACTGCTATATACTTGCTTCCTTTTGAATGAATGTCACTATTCCATTTGTACAAAACTATTATTAACCCTCTTGCATCATTTGTAGTCAACAAATTCATCTACTGGGTTGCCAACTGAGTTGCAACTTGGTTTACTTTCACCCTTTTATTTGAGGAGGTTATTTGAACGCATGGGAGCCACGTACATCAAATTAGGCCAGGTATGAACCTCCGTCCTCTCAGTTTGTGTTTGGTAATTTTAATTGGTAAGTAAAAAATTAGGATGTTTGCAACTGGCGTTTTACAGTGTAAAAATGACTCAATATTCAATATTAATTTATTTGTAGTTGGAAAAGAAAAGAACAGATTGCCAATAAAATTTTATAACCACTTGATATGATCTCTGTACAAACGTTTTTTCCAAGTCTGATAATTGATGTCTGATGGTTGTTTTTGTTTTCTGTTTTGGTAGTTCATTGCATCAGCGCCAACACTGTTTCCACCTGAGTATGTACAAGAATTCCAGAATTGTTTTGATAGAGCTCCTCCAGTTCCTTTTGAGGAAATCCAATCTATATTGCGTAAGGAACTAGGAAGACCAATAGAAAGTGTTTATGAAAATATTGATCCAACACCACTTGCTTCTGCCTCTATAGCACAGGTATATCCATACCTGTATTTCTTGTTAAGAACTTGTTATTCAGATTGATTTTGTGGCTGCTAATGCAATTGGCATATATTACGTCTAGGTTCATGGTGCAAGGCTAAAGGGCTCCCGGGAAGATGTGGTGATAAAGGTCTTGAAACCAGGAATAGAGGACATATTGGTGGCAGATCTGAATTTTGTTTATGTTGTTGCTCGGATATTGGAGTTCTTGAATCCTGAAATAAGCCGGACATCACTGGTATAAACAATATGTGCACTTTCACCGCTACATGGATATTTTTGCTACAATATGAAAAGAATGTTGCTCTTTAAGCATCTATTCATGAACAGTTAAAATGATCAATTATGTTGCCTATGTTTTTGGCTATCCCTTGTTCTTGTCTCTTTCACTAAATTCATTGTTCATTCTTGTTTCTTATATGGAAAAGGAAACTTGGAACTTCTGCTTGTTGAATTTGTTCGTTATTTTGGTTTTCATCATTGTAAATGCTAGTGGCCAGAACTTTTTTGTAATGTGCATTCTTCCTGTAGGTTGGTATTGTCAAAGACATAAGGGAGTCTATGCTTGATGAAGTTGACTTTTACAAGGAGGCTGCAAATATTGAGGCTTTCAGGAGATATTTAGAAGCCAGGGGACTCACAAGGGATGCAACAGCCCCAAAAGTATATCAATACTGCAGTACACGGCAAGTCTTAACCATGGAAAGACTCTACGGTGTGCCTCTTACTGATCTAGATTCCCTACGTTCATTCGTTAATAATCCAGAAACCAGCCTTATAACTGCTCTCAATGTGTGGTATAACACCATATCTCTATTTGCAGTTAATGTTTCTTTCCTTCTCCTTCTATTTATATGAAAATGTGTATAGTTGTCTCTCTTAATATGAACTTGTGTATTGTTGTGTAAAAATGCAGGTTTGGAAGTTTGCTTGCATGTGAGTCTTTTCATGCAGATGTACATGCAGGAAATCTGTGGGTTCTACGTGATGGCCGTATTGGATTTCTTGACTTTGGTATGCTTTATTATCTTCCTTGTGTATGGTTTAATGATGGTTTTTTTTTTTTCGCTTCCGGGTACAGGGTTTATTGGTTTTACTGAAGCTATAACTTTTTGTTGTTATATTTGGCTTCTGTTAACTTAACCTGTCAAAATAGACTACTCATTTTATTTGAAGTTGAGGCATTTTTACATGTTTCAATCAATTGAATTTTCAGGTTCTATCACCAGCAATTTATCTATGGCCTTTGCTAACTTGAGTTCTACTGAAATATGGTGCATGTGATGTGATCATTCTTCTCATCTAACGCTGTAACTGCTAGACAACTCATTTAGAAATACAAAAGGTTCCTTGCCTATGAACAAATGATGCAAACATAACCATGAAATTATCAATTTTTGATCAATTCTTTGAAATGCATGCCAGTGATAATTCCAATTGTATGTACGTCTCTACCAATGGATTTAGTTATAGATAACACATGTACTTACTTCTATACCTTCATCTCACCTAATATAATTATAACAGTTTTCATTCCATCACAGCCTATATTAACTGTTAAGAAAAAAATGATGTATAAGGTGGTGTTTATTTTATGTTGCTGGAATCCCTTCTTGTTGCAAAGAATATCTCGGTTATTACTTCAGAGTCAGACAATCGGGATTTTGTTTTTTCTATGCTTACTGTGGGGCATCATGTTACAAACTCTAACCACTGTCACTTTGCTTCATTATTTTATGAACTCACCCCTTTAATCTTCTAACAGTTAAATGTTTTATAGTTTTTTGTCATATGTTCATTATACACACACGCCCGCACATGAGATTGAGTGTAATAAGTTTCAACCGCAGGAATTGTTGGACGTATATCCCCCAAAACATGGGCTGCTATGGAAGTTTTCTTGGGATCAATTGCCATTGAAGATTATGACTCAATGGCATCTTCCTTAATTGAAATGGGTGCTACAAATAAGGATGTTAATGCTAATGCCTTTGCCGGAGATTTGGAAAAAGTATTCTCATCAATTAAGGCAAGCACTGTAACTCACTTATACTTACTCGTTATTTATATGTGTGATTGCATAGATGAATGTGTGTCTTGAGAGCACTGGTCTATTCTATTATGAGCGAGCATAGCAGATCCTAAACATCAAATCTTGCATGAATGACTAGGATTAAAAGATCAAGTGTGTGTGTGAATAGACATACACACACTGTAGTATCTTACTGATAATGGCTCAAGTGAGTGAAATACAAGTATACTTTCTGTATTGTGTGGTGTTTGTGTGATTTCCGTTACTAGTTTCTAACTTTCTATTAGTGTCTCTTTCTCTCTTTCTTCACCTAACATGGTCATGGGAAAACTCACATGAGTATGTATGTGTATTTCTATGCTCGTCTCGATATATTGGAGAGTTGTTTGTAAACAATGTTAAATGTTTAGTTTTTTAAAAAGAAAGTAGGTCATGTTTGGTGCATTGTATAGGATAAGACCTAATAGTATTGGACATATTAGTATAAGGCCAGATAGTATAATATAAGTAGTTTTATAATATCTGGTGGTGTGCCACATGTAGTTCTATAATTTTAGCATCCTTCAATCAATCTTAGATAAGAGTCCTGCTACACGTACACCAAAAAACATACACCATACATCATATATACACCCCGTACTTATATACATAAAGTGTGTATTTTAACGCCTGCAATGTTTGTGCACTTAATTATAATTGAGAATATCATCTACAAGTTCGTAATGTTAGTGCACTCGTGGGAATAAAGTTTGTGCATTATTACTTATAATGTTTGTGCATTTCTTTAAATAAAGTTTAGATTGTAAAACACTCTGGTAATTTTATAATGTTTGTGCATTCGTACATATAAAATTTGTGCATTACTATTTATAATGTTTGTGCATTTTTAAATAAAGTTCAGATTGTATATAACTCTGAACTATAGGTTTGTAGTGTAGTCCAAATAAAGTTTGTGCATGAATGCGTATAAAGTTTGTACTTTAACGACTGTAATGTTGGTGCTTTAACCCCTTTAAATTTGTGCTCTATTTTGGAAAATTGTATTGTATACGTATAATAATCATTAATTACCTAATTTGAATGGTGTATGTATGAGTGTATGAAATTAGGTGTACATATAGCATTTTTGCTTAGATAATTAGCCTATCAATGGACGCGAATTTTGGGTTTGAGATGGACACTGATACATGCTTTTCCAAAAGGGGATAATAGGGGTCAAGAATTCATGTGCTTTAGTCAATAATTCACCTACATTCAAAAAACTTGATGGCTGTTAAGTTTTATATAGAGAAGAGGGAAAAATAGAATAGGATGAGAAATAATAAGGGAACTATGATAATAGTATTGCTAAATAATTGTATGTCTCATTACATAGAGATGTTCCTATTTATAGGCTAGAAAGAGAATCAATGCATAATGAAGGTAAATCAACCTGGAATAAACTAAATGAAATAAAATCAATCTAAGATATAGAATATATTTATTTTATTTTTAACACTCTCCCTCAAGCTAAAACACATGGAGCTTTAAGGTTATTACAATTAAGCGGAGGAGGTAGACGCATGCTCAGAGTAAGGCACCTGTCGAAGAGGCATAGTGGTAAGCACGGGAATGAAGCATCGGGACCACCGGAAAGGTGTAGGCACAGTGGTAAACAGGAATGAAGCAACGAAACCCCACCGGAATGATGTAGGCATAGTGGTAAGCGAGAATAGACTCCCCCTAATGGGGTGAACATTGGATACTTTCATCTGACACCAATCATCAGTGTCAAGCTCAAGTCCAGTGAGAACAATAGAAGCAGTGAGCGCAACAGAATTTTGATGTTGCTTATACCATTTTAAGAAATCAGAGTAGTCCGTAAGAGATGATTTCGACTAATCAGTAGGGTCTGGAATGGCAGGGTCAAAAACTTGAGCAACATTTGTTGATTGTTGGGAGTGTTCTCATTGTAGAATGTGACAATCTTTTATTGTATGGCCCCAATGGCCACAATGAGTACACTTCGAACGGCGTTGTCCCGTGTTGTCATAGCGAGAACAATCACGGTTGCTACTCTAGGAGACTAAGGCAGAAATATCAATTGGAGTCAAGGCAATGACAAACTCAATGGGGTGTTTAGCAAGAACTCGAAGCAATGTGGACCACACCGTAGAAAGAGTAGGCACAATAGTTGACCCCAAAATTTGATCTCGAGTAGCAGACTAGTCAAGAGGCAAGCCATACAGGTCCATAAGCACAAAGAAGGTGTTGCGTTGCTCCAATTCCTTCGCAGGAGTATCAGCTGGGGGTGAAAGCTCATTGAAATCATGGAGTATACCGTGAATCTTCCCCAGATAGGTAGACATAGGGCCATCAAACTGCTGAGGAGCTCAATGGGGTGTTTAGTAGGAACTCGAAGCAATGTAGACCACATTGTAGAAAGAGTAGGCACAATAGTTGACCCCAAAATTTGATCTTGAGTAACAGACTAGTCAAGAGGCAAGCCATACAGGTACATAAACACAAAGGTGTTGCGTTGCTCCAATTCCTTCGCAGGAGTATCAGCTGGGGTAAAAAGCTCATTGAAATCATGGAGAGTACTGTGAATCTTCCCCAGATAGGTAGACATAGGGCCATCAAACTACTGAGGAGCAATGATCTGCATGAGTTTTGTGCAAACCCCATATAACATCGGGTGTCATTGGTGTAAAGAGCTTTGCCTTGTTCACAAACTGATTCACAAGTAATGAGATCGAAAAATCTTATTGGTAGACGGATGAATGGTGGTTTTGATGATACTGCAAAGTTGCGCATCAATGCAAGACCATCGGGGACGCTCCAGTGCTTCAACATTTTTAGCCTTTTGGGAGAGGTGGTTAGAGTAGTCTTGGCCGGCAAGCCAAAGTTTGATATTAGAGGCCCAGGAGTCATAGTTGCTACCATCCAATTTTTCAATGGAGGGGGAGACACATTAATATAGCTAACAGAAGTTGAAGGCTTAGTCTTTGGACCATCTTTGGGAGAGCCTGAAGGGTCACCAGCAGCCATAGGTCACACAGGGGCAAAATTGGAAATCAAAAGTTACTTGACAGGACAAAGTGGCTGGATGATGAAGAGGAGGACAGATCTGGAACGAGCAAGACGAGGCAAGTATAGCGGTACAAGAGGCGGTTGGAGGTGGTGTTGGACATGCTGTCATGCAAGGCAAGAAGCAATGGCACGTGATTAGTGTGTCAAAGAGTGGAAGCAGCATGTGTAGGTGTGCGGAGCGTCAGATGATGCGACTTTAGAGAGTTTGGTTCGCGCGGAGGAGGCAACCTTGGGTTGGTAATCGTATGTCTCATTACATAGAGATGTTCTTATCTATAAGCTAGAAAGAGAATCAATAAATAATGAAAGTAAATCAATCAAGAATAAACTAAATCAAATAAGATCAATCTAATATTTATAATATATTTATTTTATTCTTAACACTCCCCCTCAAGCTAAAGCACATGGAGCTTTAAGCATGTTACAGTTAAGCGGAGGAGGCAGAGGCACGCGCGGAGTATGGCACCCGTGAAGTAAGGAACATGTGGAAGAGGCACGCGTTGAAGAGGTGCAGTGGTAAGCACGAGAGTGAAGCACTCGGACCACCAGAAAGGTGTAAACACAATGGTAAGCAGGAATGAAGAACCGAAACCACTATAATGATGTAGGCATAGTGGTAAGCACATGAATGAAGCATTGAAACCACCGGAATGATGTAGACACAATGGTAAGCACAAGAATGAAGCACCACGACCACCGGAAAGATAGAAAGAGAATCAATGCGTAATGAAAGTAAATCAACCTGGAATAAACTAAATCAAATAAGAACAATCTAAGATATATAATATATTTATTTTATTCTTAACAATGGCATTGGTGTGGCAGCGTGGCTCTACCAAAGTGTCATTGCTGCCTTCTTTTCCTCCTCAAAGTTGTGCGCTTGTATGTACCATGACACAAGATGGTTTTTGATGACCATTCCAATTGTACACCTTACCCAGTGCCAAAAAGGACTCTAGTACCCAAATCATGAAGCATAATTGAATTGCACAATTTACAACTAGCAAAGATGTGGTGAAGGCTAAGAAGAGAGAGAACACAAACAGGAAAAGACTAGGGTTAGTTTGAGATTGAGTAGCATACTAATACTATCTAGTGTAATCAAGCTTCTTGACACCTGATAAACTTTATCAATTATGGGAGAAAAATGGGTTAGACCAGATAACATAGAAAAATGGGTTAGACCAGATAACATTATACTATAATATGTTATACCAAATATATGATAAAAATGGATTTTGTAGTATTACTTAGTTAACACTGTCTGGCCTTATCCATGTAACAAACAGGGCCTGAAGCCTTAATTTATTGGGTGGTCTTTTATGTTTTCATGTCTCTTCTAAATACTGCAGTTGGGTTGGGTTTATTTATAGAGGTCCTTTTATATTATTTAGTAGGCAAACAATGTCATCTAGAAAAGTTATTTTTCTCAATGTTGTAGATAAGTACTTCCATCATTGAGTGATTTATTTTTCAAAATTATGAAAATAAGTGAGTATTATTACTTACATTTTGCTATTGTGCACACTTTATGCAAGTGCAGGAGTTGGACACCGAACTAATTGTAGCAACTGCAAGTGGAACATCTAGAAATGCAACTGCTGTTTCTGCTAATATAGTTGTTGATGAGAGGCAGATGAATGCACTCTTTCTTGATGTGGTAAGCTATATTTGAACTCTTAAGACCGCTTGTAAGTCAATGAGAAGTCCAAAGTCTCATTGTTAACAACTGCTATTTAATTGCTACTTACTCTGCAACATAACGGTTTATGTTGCCCTGCTGTTTTGACAAATTAGTATTTTGTTTGAAAATTGCTATCAGTTTATTACCCTGCAAGTTGGTATGAGTGCTATACTGCATATGGCACCGGGGATATTTGAATTAACTAACCAAAAGTCCCTTTCTTCAACAACAAAACATTATGATAGGCCTTTAGTTAGGCAAGTCTACATGAGGTGAGGATTTGGAAACCAAGGGATGGATGATGGGCTGGGTGAGCCCAAATGATGTAAATGGTACGTGTGGAAAGTGTGTGTGTGTCAAAGCTGTGAGGTTGAGGAATGGTGCGAGTGAGCAAGTTTGTTAGGAAAATGTGAGTAAAGGTAGAAAGGGTGGATGAGGAGAGTTAGTTATTTGCATAGTGAGAGCAATAGTGAGGACAGAGTGGTAGGGTTCTCTGGAATTTCCCCTCCTTATTGTTCATTTCTCTGTATTTTCTCCAAGTTCTTGGTCACTTGGACCAAGCTTGTTAGGAATGGTGCAAGTCAGCCGAGGGTGGAGATTCTCCCTTACTTTGTCCTTATTGGTAGGGTGAACACAAGATAGGTTGTGTAAGCTGGAAATTCTACAAGTAGACCAAACGACATGTGCTATTTGCAGCAGGTTCGACGAGTCTTCCGGTCATTTATTTCTTGAGAGTGATCTCGCTATGTCGCTTTGGCAATTCTGACTCTGAAGATGGAATATTCTTTGGGTATCTCCAAAACATAGCAGAGGTTACTTTGAGGTGTGGTTTGGTGTTGGGTTAAGGGGAGAAAAGAAGAAACAGTGGCTGATTGCTTTCTTTTTAGCTTTTTGGACTGTTTGGAAGTGTAGAAACATGATCATGTTTGATAAGAGAGTTATCTCAAAGGAGGAGGTTAGGAGGATGATGGTGTTTTGGTTTAACCAATCCAATGGTCTGGTGTCAATGTTCTTGGCAATGATGACAGAGAGTTTAGTTAAAGAGTGTGTGTTGGTTGGGTGTGTGGATGGGATTGCTGGTTGCCCTGTTGGCTGTGGCGACGTTGTGGTGTTCTGTGTGGTAGTCTTTTCTGCGTGTGTATACACGGGGTCTGATTGGGTGTTGTGTGTGTGGATGCG
This sequence comes from Nissolia schottii, assembly GCA_003254905.1. NCBI lineage: Eukaryota > Viridiplantae > Streptophyta > Magnoliopsida > Fabales > Fabaceae > Nissolia > Nissolia schottii. Next base: position 721 of record QANU01060513.1, on the reverse strand, counting down.
TGTGTGGCCGTGTGTGTGTATTTGGGGTGTGTGATGGGTGTGTTCTGCTTTGGTCCTAGTTGATGGGCTCCCTATTGGTTCTCGCTGTTCTTTTGTGGTTGTTATGCAGTGGCTGTTTGTGCTTCTGGTGTTTTGGGTGCAGTCGTCATTGCGGGCGTTGTCTTGTTAATCTCTATGTAGGCCTTGATGGCCATGCTGAAGGGGCCTCGTAGAGATTGCTCTGGTTTTGGTGGTGTAGGCTTCTTCCTCTTGTGCTCGTTGTGGTTCATTTTGGCTTTCCCACGTTTTGCTGCTCTTGGGAGTGTTTGCAGGGGGGTGTTTGTACCTTGCAACATATATCTGGCTTGGTGTTGCTGTTCTCATTTGGTAGAAGCAGCTGTGTTTGCCTTTTTCTGGTTTGGATTGCTCTCTTTTGCTCAAATCTGCATATTGCTTGTGGAGTTTTTTCTGGTTTTGCGGGTGCACTGCTAGTATTCGTTTCTGCTGATTTGGTGTGCTGCTAGGGGTGTCCGTGTCTTGGCCCCTCTCCGCTGTGAGTAGCTTTGATAGGTGGATTGTGATCCTGTTTGCTGCACTATCCACGTTGCTTAGATCTCGGGTTGGATTTTGTTTTTTGGTGGTTTCCCCTGCTAGGTGCTTGGTCCTTGTATAGGTTTTTTTTGTGGGTGTACATGGGTTTGGATGTACATGGTAGACAGTCTATCTTTCATGTTTTGTTTTG